>PQXN01000471.1:0-18625 GCA_004786275.1 Botryotinia convoluta
TAAATAAATAAATAAATAAATAAATAAATAAATAAATAGAAAATGAAAAATTCATTCCGTGAATATCTTAGGATTCTTAGGATTCCTTGATTTTTCTTGGAGTTTGTTGGATTTTTTCTTGGAGGTTTCTCTTGGGGGTCTTGGAGTGAGGTGGAGGAGTGAGTGAGTGAGTGAGTAAATGAATTAAATGGTATCCCGTATATCTACTCCGTATATCTACGAGTATATTTTTTACGGCCTATAAGCTAGATAGAGGGTAGGTATTACATCTCATACGATACTGCTGCAGAGTGCAGTGTACATACATACATAGGTACATAACATGTGGGCGAATTTTTCTATTTTTGGAAAGTTCGTTCTCGGTTTGGATCGGATAGCTGGTATGTAATGTATGTATGATGTACGATGAATGCACGATGAATGGAAAATACCTACCTACCTACCTACCTACCTTGATAAGCAAGCATACCGTGCCGTGCCGTGCTGGGCGGGTGAAGAATTCGCCACTATAATACCGGGTATGTAAGTAGGTAGGTAGGTGATTGATTGTTATCGGGTTTTCATTTTTTGTTTGTTGGCTGGGTGGTTTCTGATGTATATATGTGTGCAATTTAGCATTGTGTTGTGTTGTACAAGACTACTAGATATAATGATGATGAAAAGTGGTTTGTTTTGTCTCAAAGCTTCGTTTCTTTTTCCTTTTCCTTTTGTGGTTTGTATTGTGACATATGATGGGATGTTTTTGGGTGGTGGTTTGAAATTTGAAAGGGTTTTGTTTTTGTGGGGTGGATAAATGGATAAATGGATGGATAGGAGTTTAAGATAAGTTGCAGTGTACTAGATATCACTGTTGTGTTCATTTGTGAGAGGTATATATTAGGGGGTTGCTACCAGATGATGGTTTCAATTACCCGTCCTCGGGTTGAAGAGTGAAAATGGGGGATTTGGGTAAGGGAGGGGAGGGAGCGACTGGTTGGATATCTCTGGAGAGTCAATCCTCCACTCGTCAATGTCGCTCATGGCAGATTCTTGCTATAGCTTGAGTCGAGAATGATTCTCATAGTAGTATTATGTGCTCGAATTTTGGAAATTTGTATTTTTTCTTTCTCGAAGATGATTCTTCATCTGCTCGTCATGCAGATTTGCCTGTCGGCGGAAGTAGAACTTACAAGCAAGTGCTCTATGTTTATCTCATCTAATGTCTATATCCACATACAACATAGTGCAACACAATGCAACTTCTTTCAGAAGAAAGCAAAGGAAATATAGACAAGCTCAACAGACTCCATGAATTCTCACCTCCCAAACGCTCTACTCATCTCCACCCAACTACCAATCACAACCCTCCGCCAAAACCCCCGCCAACTCCTCCAACCACTTCCGATCCACCTCATCAAACCCCTCCTTGACCCCACAATCCACATCAACAATCGCCTTCACAACCCCATCTACCACAATCGGCACCACAATCTCACTCTGACTAGCGGCATCACATGCAATATGACCCGGAAACTTCTCCACATCGGGAACGAGCTGCGTCGTCTGAGTCGAAGCCGCAGTACCACATACACCGCGGGAAAAGGCGATGGTTTGACAAGCGACTTTTCCTTGGAAGGGACCGAGGATTAGGGAGGGCTTGGAGGGGGTGGATGAGGGGTCCAGGGTGTAGAATCCTGGAATGGGTAAGTTGATGGGTCTGGGGAAGGGGAGGGAGACGAACCGGCCCAGTTTACCTCTGAAGAGGGGGAGGGGAGTGATTTATATGCGTGCCATAGTAATGAGGCTGTGTTTGATAAATTACTATTTCCGTTCGTTATTCAAAATTCTTATATATGTCATCTGACTAGATCATATCATATCACTTGATATAATGATAAAAAAATTGAATATTTACCACACCTATATACCATTAGTACCTACTCATATTCATTTTATTCGCTCCTTCAATATCAACACATCAAACCGAGACCAAACCCCAACCAAAGAAAAGGAGAGAAAAAATAATACATACCCAATTCCTCTGTCCATCAATCAATCCCCTCGCTTCGTCTAAGACTTGCGCATAAGCTTCCGCTTTGCTGATATCGGCTTTGAAAGTCGATGAATCGGCGTGTACCTGTGGGTTTGGGAATGGAGTGTTAGTTAGTGGTTTGGTATTAGATGAGATGAGATAAAGTTCTGGATATGCTTTCCTCGTGGTCTTCAGGTAGTTTTAGTATGGGAGGGGTGATTAGCTATACCATTGTGATTCTTTCTCTCGGGAGATTTTTGCTCGGGAGATTTTCTCGGACGGCTCGGCTCGGGATCGGAGCGTTAGTAAACAAGGGATTTAGAATGGAATAGGCGGGATGGAGAAAAGCTTGGATACCCAGTGAGGAAAACTAGGTTGTGAACTCAAAATCGTATATAAATGTGCGCTTCTTTTGTTTGCATATGTGAGGGGGAGGAACAGAGATTGACGGGTGGTCAGTGCGTTTGAGAGTGGAATTTTATTGCGTGAGGTCTCGTGATGTGGATGGACGTTTGGGATTGTGAATGTTGGTGGGTGAAAAATTAGGATATTTTTAATATTTGTTGTTAATTCGATTTCTCGATACTTAGAACTATTGTCTCGATACAAATGTAGAAAGATTTGTAGTTTATGGTTGATACTTTCTTAGGTATATTCGAAATGTTTTTTGATGGTGTTATTCGACCTCGAAATGATATTGAATTTAAAGTCTTTCGAATTTTGGCGAGTTTTAAAATTTGGTGTACCGGTTATTTCCTCCAGCTGGAGTCCAACTGACCAAAACTACTCTCTTACATACTATTTTAGCAGTCTTGATATTTCATTAAATCGAGTCTCAAGCCTCAAGACAAGTATTCGATCGCTCCATTCTCTTCTCTATAAAAACTTTAGTACATGCTTATTAACAATTTACATATTCATCTAATTATCCCAATCAGATATTCGCCCCCTCTCTTCTCTTCTCAACAAACTTCTGTTCTCCCCAGAAAGGTCTAAGATGTTCATGTTTAATAGTCCTCTCATACCATCTCACAACTTTAGGAAACTTTCCTCTCATCTCTACATCGATGACCTGATCAAACCCCAATACAAAGCGGTAGCAACCGAAATAACCCCCAAGCTAATATCTCCCGTACCAGACACATACATGTGTTTACTCAACTGGCTCTCCAAAACGTTCAAAACAATCTCCAATTTTCCCATAGCTTCATCCTCTGTCCCTTTCTCAAAAGACACAAATCCATATCTCCAGAAGATCAGCGTGGTGATAGGTTCAAAAATCTCATTATTAGCAAAAGATATCCATTGACGAATGGTCGCGCGTTCTTTGATATTTGATCCTAGTAATTGGCTCACAGTAGGGCCGCTTTCGGCGGCATATTGGGCAATAGCATCCGATTCGAAGAGTTGAAAAGAGGAGGTAGTATCCTTGAACACGGGGACACGACCAAGCGGGAAATCGGAGAGAAATTCGGGAGTTCGGTTGGTTTCGAACATGACGAAGTTGGGGAACATATCAATGGTCTTGTTGTTGAAGGCGGCTGCGGCTTGAATCTGGAAGGTGGTATGTTAGATCGAGGGTATGGTATGGGAGATCTGTATTCGGATTTCCAGGTTCTTGACTGACCTTCATTGTACGAGGGTTTTTGGGGTAGGAATACACCGTTCCGAGAGATGACATCTTGAACCAGAAGTAATAGGTGATGGAACGGAAAGTATTCTTAAGATTTGCTTGTCAATTCGTCGTGTGGCCCTAAGTACTCAATGTTGAGTTTACCCCTTTCAAGTGGAAAGCAAACTCTATTTATACCCTTTCTTATTTTCTCTCTTCATATTGGCATTAGATTTACAATTGAGTTTTCAATCACTATCAACTATTACCAAGCAATGTCTACTAATTCCGACTTCTCTATACTATGGTTCCCGTTGCATCGTTCTGAGGTTTGAATACCCGGAGTTAACAGGCTCAAAGTGCCGGGGGTTTGGCCCATGACAATAAGTTCAGGTACCTAATAATAACTTTGAAGTAAAATTATAGAAATGCACGATTTGGAAAGAAAATTTAATGCATGTCAGTAACTTACATGCTCCGCAGGAAGCTCCGAAGCACTAATTCTTAGTGCCCGGATTTAGCCTCCTGAAACGATATCGCTAAATTAGTCGAATGCATGCGACTGACAATCCTGCCGCGCTAGTATCATGTAAATCTTTGAAATGCGAGATGAAAGTTACAGGTTTACAAATCATCACATAGAATCATTTGGTTCAGTATCATAAATCCGAGGAATACTCTCACTATTCTAAGAGAGAGAGAAAGGTCCTATCACTTATTCTTGATGATTCCTTGGTTTGTAACCTTTTGAAACTATATATACCTACAGGTACCTTCTAATGTTATTTTTAGTATTTATACCCAACTATAGACATCATTACCCGATATCTTGATACTAAAACTCCAAATTCTCTACATCTCAAACATCCAAAATGACCTCTTCTGAAGCAAAAACCATAAGCATCGCCGGCGTAAGTGGCAAGTTCGCCCAATGTATAATCAAATCCCTCCTCCTTGATCTATCAGTCCATATCAAAGGTTACTGTCGCAACGCATCCAAACTTCCCACAATATTGACCACCCATCCTCGAATCAAGATCTTGACCGGATCCTACGACGACATAACCTCAATCCAAAACTTCGTTTCCGGTACCTCCGTCGTCATATGTTGTTATTTTGCCTCTACAGAGGTAATGACCAACGGACAAAAATACCTCATCAATGCCTGCGAAGCGGCAAAGGTACCCCGCTACATAGCTGGAGATTTCTCTGTTGACCACACCCTCATTCCATCTTCACGCATTCACCTCTTTCCCAAACCAACTACGAAAATTATCGAATACCTTTCTACCAAGAAATCGGTCAAGGGAGTGCATATCCTCAATGGCGCGTTGATGGAAACTTTCTGGGCGGAATTCTTCCAGCTATATGATTCCTCCTCTAGAACTCTTTCATACTGGGGAACTGGCGATGAAAAATGGAAGTTTACTACATATCAGACCGCAGCAGATTATACGGCCGCAGTTGCATTGGATGAAAATGCTGTGGGGATTTTCAGGTGTATGTTCTTCGTTTTCAATTTCCACTTTCGATTTTGTTTTCCTTCGAGACAATCCACTGACAAGAGAAAATATAGTCCTAGAGGATCGAAAATCCCCTCGCGAAGACACATCTCAATGGGGCGCACTGTAAGAAATCCCATATTGTAGTCTTAATTCCACGTATGATCTTTAAAAGACTGATCAAAGTAACAGAGGATTTGCATTCTGGTGCACAAATGGGAAAGCGTATTTGGGGGAAGATAGCAGTAATCTTGATAACTCTAAGTATCCTCAAGTGAAAAATGTTACTATGGAGCAGTTTGTGAAACGCCATACTTTGCAGAATCTTCCGCTTGCGGATCAAAGCTTGGGTTTTGAGCAGATTTTGGTGGGATGAAGAGGGTTGATAATTATGTTTGGAGGATTTGGATGATGATGATGATGATGATGAATAGTTATGTAGTTTTACCTGGATAGTTTCGAACCTACTTGCATATCAAGCAATGTTCGAGTGAAAATTTGAAGAGCTCAGCTGTGTTGTTGAGATTGAAGAAAGTTTGCCACTCTACGTTATGCATAAGGCTACCAGGTCCAATAATTATCCGGGTGAAGACAGAGAACCGAAGTGTCTAAGACTCTAAGCAGAATTTTCTACTTGCAATACTTAGATATATTGAAGTAGTAAAGTGATTGTCGGTAGTACGACACTCTGAACACTTTTACGTAGTTCTTCATTGTTCATCAACAGGATAGTTTTAACTTTTAATGTCGTCAACAGGAATCTGCAGCTACATCCCAAAAGATATCCCCCTCAAATCGGTGGAGTTAAGCTCCTTTACTACTAGCAATTTAACACCACACTTTTTCTTCAAAATAATAACCGTCTTTATGCGTTTCTGATCGCTGCTTTCATATTGGGTTTTCTGAAGGCCAAAGTTGAAAGCTATATGACTCAGTCAAGAACTAAATTTACAAGGTAACAACCACTTTCTTTGCCGAAACCCCCTTCCTTTGAATATCCAATGCCTTCTGAAGGTCCTCCAACCCATGATCTACAACATACGGCTCAGGTTTTGCTTGCAACTTTCCATTTGCCAGCCCTTCTGGTATGAACTTCTTCCAAACAGCTTCTCCAACATATTCATTTGGTTCCTGAATAATCGAGAAAGCGGTGACTAAAAGACAGAAGATCAAAAAGTTAGTCGAGATATTGCTCCTCAAAAGGAAAAAAAGATGCCAATACGTACCATACTTGGGCGAGTATTTTTCCGTAGGTTTATCATACGGAAGCACACTCGCCACCTTGGGAAATACATTCAGACTCTCCAGAATCTTGTGCACAGTTTCGAAGCTCCTGGTCTCGGAAATAGCGTCGAATACTCCGGCGATTTGGCTACCGCGAAGTGCGTTTACTGCTTCTTCTACGACGTTCGGAGATTTATAGTCAATCACGATTTGTGCACCAAGTGATTCGACAAAGTCTTTGTTTTGAGAGGATGCGGTGGTGATGACTTTCAATCCTGAAGCGACGGCAAGTTGAATAGCTGTGGCTCCGACGGAAGATGCTCCTCCCCAGATTAGGATTGAGTTTTTCTTGTCATTTTCGATTTTGTTGGTGGCGGAAGGGAGGGGAAGATTTAGAGTATCTTTCTGAAAGAGACCTGCTGATGCCGTGGAAATAGCTAATGGGAGGACTGCTCCTTGTGCGAAAGAGAGAGAGTTTGGAAGTGCTGAAGTGAGCTTTTCCGTGACGAGAGTGTAGTTTTGGAAAGCGGAGTTGGAGGGATCGCGAGTCATAAGGGCGTGGCAATGCCTGTATGTGCTTTGTTAGGTCTCATGATATGTTGTGCACCGAACTGGGCTGAGATATGTTATTTGAGAGTTTCTGGAGTGATTTACATACGCAATGACCCGTTGACCTTTATGGAAACCTACGACACCTTCGCCGACAGCTTCAACTGTACCGGCAGTAACTTCCCCTAGGATGAACGGATATTTGTTAAGATAACGACCATGATCCCTATAATTTATTAGAATTCTTCTTACTTCACAAGCCGAATACTTGGCACAACGAGCTTACTGTATCTTCCAATCCACAGGGTTCTGCTCATTGAACAACAATTAGCGATGGAATCTAAATGTCTACACCAAAAGAAGATTGTAATAACATACGATGGCCACAACCGAATTTTTAATAACCAACTTTCCCGGGCCAGGACGAGGCATAGGGGCATCATCAATAGCCAGGGGGTTTGCGCCAGAAGTCTTAACCCATGCTGCTTTATTTTGAGCCATGTTTAGGTAGGGAAATTGAGATGAAAGTGATTTTGAAGCGTCGAATTCTCTTGGTAATGCGATGAATACCTAGGTATGCAACGACACGAAGGAAATAATTAAACGACAATCTTTCTTATTTATATCATTCAAATCCATCTCTTCTGCACTACTTTTGCTTTCATCATATCACTATTTGATTACTAAAAATTGACACTTCAACTAGTCTTTTGAATTTTTGTAATCATTTCAGATATCTTGAACTCTAGAACACCGCATGAAGTGCTTCATGTGTGCGCAACTAAATTGTTGCGTGATGCTTCATCATCAGAATATTGTAAGAAACCATGGAGTTATGTCGCGCGGAGATAAATCTTACCTCCTAGCTAAAATAGGAGGCGAAATCTAGTTGTCAGTCAGTTGCATTAGCTTAAACCTTATTGATACGATTCCACATTCGTTCTCCATATTCTCATGATGAAACTTTAAAGATTATATAATTTAAAATTGATCGTTTTGGAGAAATGGCGTCACTTTTGAGAAAATATCTCAAGTACCGACTGGTGTTTTCTTCTGGGATAAATTTCTTAGATTTCGTTTAGTTGAATAATCGAGATACTCCTATTAGCGATCATAGGAAGCCAGCCTCAGCTTAAACATGCTAAACCCATATCATTTACCAGTGGAAGGAGGGAACTAAACTTCCTTTACATGTCCCGATAAGGCGTAATGAGTAACTTTAATACATTATTCGAATGATACGAGTAACGGTCCTATGCGGTACGCTCGAGAAATAGTACGTGTACGTGGGGTGAGATCCACAGACCTCAAGCTAATTAGGCCTTGAGCGAATCATGAGCTTTGGGCACTTCCCATGATTTCGATCTCTGTGATTTTTCGGTGCCTATGGGCCGTGCCTTGAGACCCTTTCACCATTTATAATGCTTCGTACCTCAGTAGTCAGTTCTAACCTCATACAGCGTTCCAGGCAAACTCAAAAGTGGTCAAGCTAGCGTGTAAGTCAGTGACTTGCAGAATATTTAATCAATTCTGAAGCCCTGCACAACTATCCTCCGTTCACATTATTCACAGAAACCTGGGTTTGGACTACAATCTGATAGGAGTGAAGAAGTCAGTCGGCTACATATGATACATACGACTTAAAATATGGAGCATAATCTTATTCCTTTGCAGCTTATGCCTCATCAGGATGACATTTTATCTTTGGAAGAGGATTGGACGGGTGTAACCGACAAACGCCGAAGGAAAGAGATGCAAGATCGGTTGAATCAGAGAGTCGCGAGTGAGGTTTCTTCACTATCTGGTCATTACGTGTAGGCTAATGGGTGTGGTAACTTATAGGAAAGCGGAAGCTTCTGAAATCTAAAGTACAAAAGAAAGAGGGGCAGTCCCAACTCCACAATAGAGATTCCGATCTAATCCCTATTCCACTACCACGGCAATTCCACTTCTCGCATGGTGATCATCAAGCCCCCGAATTATACAGAACTACTGCACAACAAACAAACCCACAACAAATTCTTCCATACACAAATTCAACTGATATTGAAGACATCGACTCAATCCAAGCATGTCGACCCGACTCCCCGGAAACACAATCCTTCCTCTTACATTTCTCCACCCGCGCCTACCAGAACTACCTCCATTTATCCCCATCATCGGATAACGCAATGGTATTGATCCAATTTAACACCACCCGAGCTTTCGTAGCCAACGCTCAAACTCTCGGTCTAACGACTTCCTCTATGACCCGAACAGCATGCTCTCGATTCTTTGTGGATCTCACAGCAGGACACACATCCTTTACTATTGATCTATCTTCCTTGCCCTTATCTCTTCACCCGACACCCCTTCAGCGTGAGCTTCCTCATCATCCATGGATAGATCTCTTACCCATTCCCCAGCTACGCGATAACTTACTACGGAGGAACAATCAATTCGATGAAGTAGAGCTATGTCGAGAAATGAGAGGAGTCAAGAGTGCGAAGTTGGGGAGAAGAAATGGAATTATTGTATGGCGAGATCCATGGGATGAGAGCGGTTGGGAGGTTACTGAAACTTTGCCAGAAATTGGGCGTGGGTTATTAAGGGCTGTGAGGGATTATTTAGGTCGACTAATTATTGGAGGAGCTTGAGGGAGGAGAAACCGCTCTTTTTGAAGACTGGGAATACGAGGGAGGAGTATTGTGAGGTGGCTGAAGAAGTCTTTTGATCTGTGTAGGAGATAGTGATTTCACTGCAGCAAGGTCTCTTTTTCAGGAGGGGTGTTTTGAGATGGTATAGCGTGGTTTGAAGGGATCGTGTTTAAAGACCTTTCTCCGATATCTTTACCAACTACTGTCAGCAATAAAACTATCTGTGGACGCACTTGACCTTTTCATCCTGTTCCACAAGGTTCCGCCTGTTACTGCAGCGCTCGACGATGTAGTATACTCCTCGAGATGTTCGGGACATTTGCGCAGCGTACCATGTCCCTGCGACTCATGAAATATTTACACACAAGAAACTCATAACGAGGTCCGAGTGCCACGAAAATCTATAAGATCATGGATGATGGTCGTCGTACGAGCAGATAATATACAAAGCGCCAATACACTCGTGGGTGTGTTTAACCAGACCCGAAAGCCCACGATAATACCCGAGGCTCTAGACAGAAGATACTGGGTCTACGAATATATACTCGGCATATGCATTATCAGTGATAATTCTTCGGAGGCTTTTCTTGGTGCTTTCAAGCTTGACGACTTCAGTGAATTGTCTTTGCACAGAAACTGCTTAAATTGCGCTAGTGCTGTGACCGGCCCAGAATCGCGCGAGGTCTCGGGATTCAAGGCATTTGCAGGTTTCGAGAACCTTGGTGATAGATGGGAGCTCCTTTGGCCTTAGTTATATCTTCGAGCAATGGATACCGTGTGCACCGGTCGACAGAGGAAATTGAAGAGCGGATGATGGGCGAGGCGGGGAATGGGACGATGCCTACCCCTCCTCTGGCCTACGAAGGGAGATTATGAGGTGATTGGAGCTGCATTTTATTTATGGGATTTTTCATTCAGTTGATGCGGGAAAGTAAGCTAGTAGGCGCGTTCATTGCCGTCTTGTATCCGACCTTTTTGTGCTTTGCACCTCAAAAATCTCGTAAAATTCCGCAATTGCGGACCCAAGGTCGCATTGTTCCGAGTTTTCAAGGTCCGATGGCGATAATTGCTCAACCAGAGACTCTAGATGATCAACCCAATACACAATTGCATATTCTTGGAATGCATAATAACCTTCATTGACATAGCGGTGGATTTGATTGTCAGGTGTAGTCGGGTCAAAGCATTGGAAAAGTAGGTAGCGTAGGCACATTACTGCGAGTTTCTGCTCTTCCAGAATAATTTTAACGTGGCTCTTATCGATCAAGTAACTATTTCTCGTATTCATCAGTAATTTGGAAAGATTCAGCCAGCACATGGTGTCATATGTGTTCAACGTACGATTTCGCGGTGCTGTGCACAAGTTGCACTCTGTCCCCTGGAAGGACTTCCACGAGAGACCCACAGAGATCCTGAATATGAGCTCGTAACTGGCGGTCTGAAAAGGTCAACTTGGTCATGAACCAAGACACATAATCCTCCTATGAATTTCATAAAGGGGCGCGGGGGTTCGATCAATTGACGCACCCTCAAAGTTCACATCCTCATCGTCGATGTTAATAGATACTGCAGCCTGTATTTCAGGCCATCGCATGGGCCGCTTAGCACATGAAATCCAGCCCAACAATTTTTCTGCGGTAGCTCGCTCCAACTCGTTGGGGTTCTGATACACTAGACTAACAATCCTCGAGTATCTGAATTGTCAGCAATGATAAAGATTTTCGATCTATTTCCAAGGTTCTTTTGCTCACGCTTGTTCGAAGCCAACTGGAAAAGTTCCCGGCCGAAGTTCCTCATACAATTTTTCACGGGACGTTTGGCCATAAAGATTGGTGAGGATTAGCTTTGCATATAAGAACATCTCTAAGAGCGGTTAGATCAAGACAGTGGAGTACTGGAGGGCACTTACCATCTGCACCTTCAGACACAGCCTTTATGATGTATGTCTTTGTATCATCTGGTACAACAAACTTCTGCTGTATTTTCTCTGCCCACACACGAGAATAAACGTCAATATCAGATCTGTTACAGGAGCTTGACAACCGTAAATCTGAGCATTGCCGAAGGTGTCTCTTTATATCAGGCTCGTTTTGACTGACAATTAGTAAGCGGAGCATTCCTGGGTACAAAGTCTTTTGCACAATAGAAACCAGGGTAGAGAGCAAGAGTCTCCGCTGTACCGGCTCGCATTCGTCCAACCCATCAATTATCAAAAACGTCTTTTGAGATTTCGATACAGTTTCAAAGCACAACTCGAGTAACTTCATCTACATCTCATGCGAGACAAGTGAAACAGAATGACTGTTGATACACTCGCTATAGAGGTAAGGTAGAAGAACTTCGCTTTGCTTCAGCAGTTGAGAGAGTACAGCCCGAGCCACAGCTAGAAAAGTGTCTCTTTGTTTGTCTTCATATACGCAGTAGAAAAATATTGTCGACGATGAGCTGTTCTTCATCCATTCTCCAATGATCACGGATGTCAATATGGTTTTTCCTAGTTCAATTAACCCATAAAGCTAGTATTAGGCGATTCCGTGACGCCTACCTGCTCCGGGAATGCCATTAATCCAGAGAAGTGGGACGGTTGATTGTTGAGGATCAAGCCACGCTTTTATTTTATTCTCTTGCAAAATCCAGTTGCCGGAGGAGGGATAATCGGCTCGCATAGAGACCGCGAACTCATGGTCAGGTATCGGATCTGTGGAAGCGAGCCAATCTAGCAAAGCTAGTCGTTGACACTTGTTATCTTCCTTCTCGATAGCCTCGAACTGCTTTTTGTGGTTAAGATGCTTCCTCTGATATTCTTGAATACGAAGAATTGACTCTTGGATAGTCGAGAGCGAAGTTTCGGCTTTAGTGTAATCTTTTTGCTGCTTTTCGAATTGAAGAATCGTCGCTTGACTTTCTACTAGAGCTTTATGTCGGGCTAGCCCCTCTAGTATATGCCGAAATTTGCTGTTAAAGTCTTTCCAAGTCGCCCTAAATATTTGTTTCCACGCTGAGACGTAAGCGAACAAAGCCTAAAAGGTCGGACACGGTGTAACAGCACATTCGGAGATTTACATAGAAGAAATCCTTTTCAGGATTTTGAGGATTCAGATAGTCTCAAACACTTAAAACCAAATTACGCTTCGCTAGAAATTTTCAAACAAACTGTTAGATGATAGGTTACAGAATACACTTACTTGATTTGCTGAAAACCCTAAGAGCCGCTCGGTGAAAGTCAAGCATGTCTTCATAGAACAATGCAAGTACGTTAACCATATACGAATTGCCTTTGAATAGGTCACCATATTGCTCGAGAAGAGGTATGTTTTCCGCAAGTTGCTGATATGCGTCCAATAGTGTGTCGAAAGACTCGGCCCATGAGCTTGCAACCTGGAGACAAAATTTCATGGGGCCCCAAATGAAACACAACACTGAGGATGTGTTGAGGAAAACTTCGACAACATTTGAATATTGTTTAAACGCTTCGATGAAGGCTTTGACACGAGAGAGATTTATCATACTTTTACGACGGCTTTGGTCATCTTGTATCTTCAGTATGGCGGTCTTCACTTCGTCTAGAGTTGTGGTTTGAAATCGCAACTGCTCCTCTTGGGTCAACCGTTTTTTGAAGCTTGCCAACGCGATTTGAAATGAGTCGGCCATGACTGGAATGTCGAAGAAGCTGTCAATGTTTGAAAATTATTCAACTTTCTAAATGATTTGAATAATTAAATTGAATTAAAGGATCCAAATTCCTCTTATTGTCAAAATGCAGTCCAGATTATTGTTCTGGATGCGAAAAATGACGTGTAATAAGTCCGAGAAGGAAGATTCATGATTTAGCCACAATTGGTTGATGGATGTGGCGGACGTATTTTGCACTTCATTCAGTATTGCCCGTCTCGCGAATCCAGACGTCAACAATTTGGTCTCAATTCAACACGCACTGCCCCGTACTGCACCTTATCTCTCACAAAAACAAATCAATGACTGCGAATACCAAGTTACTTGCTTATCTCGCGAAGGAGTCAGCCTAACTTCCTGCATATGCAGTTCTACAAGCCATGTGATCTGAACAGAGCCTCGCTGCCTCGTTGGGGCACAGCATTCATTGGCATTGTACTACAAAACCATATACTTCTAGCTTTTCAATTGTTTGAAATCCACTGAAAAGCGTTTAGATTTTACAGTTCGTTATTACATACCAAGTAGTCAATTCATTTTGTGCATCCAAATCACAACAATGCACAGCGCCTTCTCATTGATAAATCACAGCAATGTCTTCTTCCAATGTAGAAACAGGTTCTCGTCAGTAAAACAAAAGGGGTCTACCTGATATCCTCAAGCGATCATTTGATCTGGATGGACCGTAAGTTATGAAGGGATATAAATTTCGTATACGTAACCTATAAATTGCTGGCTAGTACAAGAAATGTAGGACCAGGGCTTTTCATTCCTATAAAAAGAAAAAGAGAGATCCCGTGTCCCATTTAGGTACTCAAAGTGACAAGAACTCTGGTAATGGCGGATTATTTGCCGCTAATCCAGAGTTTGACCTGCCCCCTATGTCACTATCCAATTCATTTATAGGAACACAAAATGATTTTGGATATAACAATCTAGCATGCTTTGGGCTTGTAAGTACTCGATAAGAAAGAACTAAAATGGGGAATTTTATTGAGAAAAATCAGATTCATAACATACAAGCAAAACTCCTTGATGCCACGGCACAGGATGTTCCAGGGAGTAATGCCATTAACACTGACTTAAAGGATGCTCCCTTGCTCAAGCTTCGCTTTCAGCCTGAGAGTGGGATTGTTTGTCTGACCACCTCAGCTCCTGATGAATCAGATTTTCAGACGGATTTTGCAATTCTGAATGAGAAGACCGGCCGAGTACTTTGCCAGATGAAGAATCTAGGTTGTCATTTTGAGACTCTTTCTTCAACAGCTAAACCCAGTCATGAATTAGCAGCCGAGAGAAAGATGTATCTTTATGTTGATGTCACAGTAGCTGGTCCTAAGAATGTCAGTGATGCTGTTAGTACACTGTTGTCGACCGCAAAACTTTACTTGCAGCATCCTGAGACGACACAATTCGAGAAATATGCCGAATATCAAAACCCTCATTTCTTGAGGTTCGATAAAGAACCTAAGAACATGATTATGGAAAGTGAACGGCCACATGCTACCAATTCATCAAACGAATATTCTCTGGGCATCGACATAGATGCTAGGGAGGATGACCGACTTCAACCAAAACTTCACAAGAAGGTCACAAAGATTTTGAATTCGTTGGCAAGGGGTCAGAACCTGAAAAGGATCGAGGCAAACATCAAGATAATAACACCCCTTCTGTAGTATGCTATTTGCCCTTCATTTGAGACTACCTTTAGTAATCGTTGAGATCGAATGAGTAGACACCAGGCGGAAGCACTAGACTTTATAGCGCAGAGGGAATTTGGTCTAATTCCCGACGAATATTCTTTGTGGACTCCACAAAGATACGAAAACCAGATTTGGTGAGCCGATTCTGATCAAGTTGTTATAAGACCCTGGTCTCTTCTATTCTAACTATATCGGAGTTATCAGCACATAATATCAAGTCATAAACGTGGCAACATTCCGATCGAATGTGGTGGGGGAATTTTGGCAGATGACATGGGCCTCGGAAAGACACTGACAGTACTTGCCAGTGTTATGCAAACATCCAAAGAAGCCAAAGACTTCTTTGATAGTTCTCCTCGAAGCTTTGATCACGACAAAAACTTCAAATACAAGGTTCGTTCAAGATCGACACTCGTTATTGTGCAAACATCTTGTATGTCTACCTTTTGCTTTCACAAATTGTTCCTAGTTGATAGATTACAGTACTCATCGATGTATGGAGAGATGAAATCGCCAAGTAAGATATCACTTGTGCTCAATCTTCCAGACTAAAGCTGAATCAATAGACACTGTCGGGGATATGTGAACATTAACATATACTATGGTCGTGGGCGCGAGACAAATCGTGAGTCCCTAATCAATGCGGATATCGTACTGAGTACGTATGATACAATCTCCGCGGAATCATTAAATCCAGAAAGTCCAGTCTATGGTATTGAATGGTTCCGTCTTGTTCTTGACGAAAGTAGTTCACTAATATTCGGCAGGCTGTAGTAGATTTCTTGCTCACTTACCATCTCTTAGCTCATAGGATTCGCAACATGAAGACGAAGCTATTTCGAGCAATGAGTCAACTTTCTGCAAACATAAGATGGTGTCTGACAGGTACCCCTATTCAAAACAGTTTGGATGACCTCGCGGCGTTGGTTTCTTTCATTCGTTCCTCGCCCCTAGATGAACTTCCAGTGTTCCGGAAACACATTATAAATCCACTTCTGAAAGAAAAGGATGAAGGGGCTGTCAATCTTCGAACATTGCTGGACTCAATATGCTTACGACGTACCAAAAAGTTACTATACCTACCAAGTGTAGTAGAGGTATATCGGCCAGTCTACTTCTCTTTCGAGGAAAAGTCGCTGTATGATTCGACGCGACGAGAGGAAATACAGGCCGTGAAACAACAGGATAGTCAAGGCAGAAATAAAAAGGGCTACTTTGGAATCTTCCAGCTGCAATTACAACTGCGGCGGCTTTGTAATCATGGCACATTTCTCAAGAGATGTTCTTCCATTTCTCAAACTGATACGCAGTTTGATCCTGAGCAAGCCCTTGGACTACTGCAAGAGCAAAAGGAGTCTAGATGCCACTATTGCAATGTAGAGATCGAAGGCCTCGGCAGTAGTGTCATCCATCGTGGCCGCTTCACTACTTGTGGACATCTTTTATGCATTGATTGTGTTTCTAGATACAGGAACTCCTTCATTACAGATAAAGATGATATTCACTCACGTTGTTCAATATGTAGCCAGATATTTATCAACAATGTCTGCTTTGCTGATGAGGTCGGAAGCAAACGCAAGGCTCATTCATTGACAACATCAAGCAAATTCGAGAGCACTGGAATCGCATCCAAAATGAAAGAACTGCTGAAGGATGTAAACCGAAATCAGACAGGAGGCAAGAGATATGAAATATGAACCTAGCCCAGTATAAATACAGAACTAACACGACATCAGTATCATATTTTCCTGTTGGACTACATCGTTAGACCTTGTTGGGCATCATCTTAAGCTCTGCGAGCTGCCCTTCGAAGGAATAGACGGGAGTTGCACCCGTGCACAACGATATGGCATCCTACAAAAATACACCACAGATGAAAATATACGGATACTCATAATGACAACTGGGACGGGGGCGGAGGGGTTTGTTTCTCTGGGTTCCCGAGTAAATTCCGCAGACTAACATCCATAGTCTCAATATTACAGTCGCCAATTATGTATATATACTAGAGCCACAGTGGAATCCAATGGTTGAAGCTCAAGCGATCGCTCGGGTTCAAAGAATTGGTCAAAACAGGGATGTCAAGATTTTCAGATATATTGTAGAAGATACCGTGGAAAAGGTTCGTTAACCACAATATTTGCTTCGACAATAGTTACTAAATGACCAATCTTAAATAGGGTATTCAAGCTCTACAATCGAGGAAGCTGGATTATGCAACGATGGGGTGGACCGGAGACCAATTGGAGCTTCCAGGAGCAATGGTGGTTGAATCAAATCTTTGCGTCTTCAAACAAACGAAGTCCCATCATGCATCGGCGTAGAAGTCCGAGTTTCCTTAAAATGCTTAGAATGAATAATTGCTTCCATCAAGTAGTCGCATAAATTTATAATCTCGCTAAGCTTGATATTAGTTGTGTTGCCCGAGTGTAAAACAACCTTAGGAGTTGTGCTGTATTTGAACGTCCAGGTAGGCTGCGGTACTCTATTTCTTGATAAGTCTAGAAGATCTATGGACACTCTGGGATGACTTCGCCAGGCTTTTATTATCGATGAGCCAGGTAGTCTGGCTATATCTGTAGTCTGATGTATCGTAGTTGACGCAATAATACTATTTCTTCCGCTCAAAATGAGTAAGCGAGGGGCAAACCCGAATTCTCAACTCGGAAATGCAAAATTTGTAATGGATCTTGAATCTTCGGTTAACGATAAAAGCACTTTTATTAAACTTGCAAGCTAAACTAATAGATGAGCTAACTCATTGATATAGGCTCCCAATGGATGAATCGCCCGTACGATTAATCCATTGTATGATATAAACTCTCCCTCCTGTGCACAATATTGTCGTAACCTTCGCAGTCCTTGAGGGGACAGAATGCGGAGATTCTACCCAGCAAACCACGTGATATATCCACCTAGTCATGACTTTCGTTCCTTATAAACAACCATAATGACCAGCCATGCAATAATGAAAATCTCTATGAATGTTGAAATAAACTTGCCAAAGCTCCATCGACCGAACCGAGTCATTCTCCCATAACCCATCCATTACTGGCGTCCTCTCTGTCTCCGAACATTTCTCCTGATAATAGCCCTATCCCACCCGTGGACTACATCAACCAGCAATTGCACTTTCGTACGATCGCTGCGAAGCCCAAGCAATATTTTTCGAGACAATGACAATCTATCGTTTTTCTCTCTGTTGATTTCAACCAATTCCCTCACGGCAGATTCTGAGATGCCGACAGCCCCCTCATCAAATCGCATGTTCTCTTCCTGCATATTGAGTATAGCAGCCTCCAGCATGGAAACGCGGCCGGACAGGTTCTGTCTGTTTCCGGTGGCCAGGGTTGCCTCCAACAGTTCAGTGCGATCTTTCAAAATTAGCTTCTCTATTTCTTGAGCAGTTGTAGCGTGCTCCAACTCGAGTACCTTGGCCGTCAATCCATTCTTTGTCGTCTCCAACTCTAAATTGCGCCCCCCCAATCTATCGGCCTCTACTCCTCGTCTCGTTTCCAACATTAGTATGCAATGAACAAGCAATGAGGATAAGGTAAAAAATTCGAGACTCCAACGTTCTCACTAACGCATAGCGCCACTTGAAGGGTGTCGGTTAAAAGTGTGAAATTCTATAATAGGTATACTAGGCAACTAAATTGAAATCAGGATCAGGCCATTAGACCTACTCCGCCACTAAACCTAGAATTAGACCAGGT
>PQXN01000472.1:0-18592 GCA_004786275.1 Botryotinia convoluta
TTATTATTATTATTATTATTATTACAGTCAGCAAACTTAAAACATTGAGACCCTTTCACCTTTCTTTACCTTTCACCACCGCCATCACCACTACTACCACTTCAAAACCATTCAACTCCCTTCCTCCCTCCCTCCATTCTCCATCTTTCATCCTTTCGACAAGATTGGATCAATAGAATCAATTAAAAGGTATGTACACTTATTTTCTTATCTACCCTTCTTACCGTATTGATTATTGGAATATCATTTCATAATCAAATATCTTGATTCACTTTGAGGGGATCATTCGATAATTTTTCCAATCCGCCTGTTTCGTGTTCTACCTACCTACTCTACTGTACTCGCGTTAGCCGCTTATTTTCCTTCTTTCCTTCAAATCTACTGTACCTACTTCATCTTTCCCACATACCATACTCACACCCACACCCACACACACACCGCTTCCCCTACTTCCTCAACTACAAAAAAAACACACTCACACACACACACACACAACTCAACCCCACAACTAATCTGACACGACTTCTTTCTAGTGTCGATTCTTCCAAATCCTTTCTCGACTCTTTCAACCTTACCTCCCTCCCTCCCTCCTCCACCTTCTTCGAATCCATTAAAAGTCGACGGATCCTCATCATCAATTATCCATCAACTTTTTTCCATAAAATCCATCCTCCTCGACTCTGGTATCGGAATTTCCGATACGCTGAGTCCATAGTTCAACTTCAAGATGACTACTATGGTGGGTGCTAAGAAAACATCCCCTCTGGTTTATACTCCCATTTTCCAGCCCTCCATATACACATTCTTGTCTTTTTCTTCTTCTGCTTCAAATTCTAACGCTGCGGCTGGAAATTGAAAATGGAGCATGTTTTTAATCCTCACCTTGGGATGTCAATATCACAGCCTTGTCTCAGTAGTGTGGCACATGCTCTTACCCTTTCATCACCCCCATTAATTACATTACTCATATCTTCATCATTACACAATGCTAACCTCTCATCTCTCTATAGGATCTTCGAGTGGGTAATAAATACCGCATTGGTCGAAAGATCGGTAGTGGTTCCTTCGGTGATATCTACCTTGGTACCAACATCATCTCGGGTGAAGAGATTGCTATCAAGCTTGAGTCAGTCAAGGCTAAGCATCCTCAACTCGAATATGAGGCTCGTGTCTACAAGTCCCTCGCTGGTGGTGTCGGCATTCCTTTCGTTCGCTGGTTCGGTACCGAATGTGATTACAATGCTATGGTTCTTGACCTTCTCGGACCCAGTTTGGAGGATCTCTTCAACTTCTGCAACCGCAAGTTCTCCTTGAAGACCGTTCTTCTTCTCGCCGATCAACTCATCTCCCGTATCGAATACATTCACGCCAAATCCTTCATCCATCGTGATATCAAGCCTGACAACTTCCTCATGGGTATTGGTAAGCGTGGCAACCAAGTCAATGTCATTGATTTCGGTTTGGCCAAGAAGTACAGAGACCCAAAGACTCACTTCCACATCCCATACCGTGAGAACAAGAACTTGACTGGTACTGCTCGTTATGCCTCCATCAACACTCATCTTGGTGTCGGTATGTACCCCCACCTTTTTCATCCCACTCTGCTCTCAACGCTAATCATTTATTCTAGAGCAATCCCGTCGTGATGACATGGAATCCTTAGGATATGTCATGCTCTACTTCTGTCGTGGTTCTCTTCCATGGCAAGGTCTTAAGGCTGCTACCAAGAAGCAGAAGTATGACCGTATCATGGAGAAGAAGATGACTACCCCTACCGAAGTCCTTTGCCGTGGATTCCCAAATGAGTTTGCCATCTACCTTAACTACACTCGTTCCCTCCGATTCGACGATAAGCCAGATTACTCTTACCTCCGAAAGATCTTCCGTGATCTCTTCGTTCGTGAAGGTTTCCAATATGACTATGTCTTCGACTGGACTGTCTACAAGTACCAAAAGAACGCTCAGCAACAACAAATCAAGCCACAAGATGGTGATAAGACACCAGCTGAGGGTCAAACCAGTGCTCAAGCAACTGCTGGAAACACTGCTGGTAGACAACGCAAGACTGTGACTCCAATTCAGCAACAAGGACAAGCTCCAGAAGGAACCGGTCACTAGTAAGTCTACCCATACTCTACTTGTCTCTTGCATAGAACTCTTTTGTTCTTCGCGTTTGGCTTCCATAGCGCTGGCCGCGAAGAGGACATTACGCTAATAGACGGCTGACGCTTTAGTTATTAAAATAGCCTGCGCTCTGCCGGTCCACCTCCACCAGGCAATGGTCTTTGAAATCCTGGAATGAATTGTCTCTCGTAGACCTTTTTTTCGATACTCGACATTCGGCTACTTGAGACTGACTCAGTCCCACCAAATCAATATCGTTGACCATACAAGACTTGTTTATTGACACATTCTTGAATTTGGCTCGATCTCCACTCCAACAAATATCTCTTTTATGGACCGCTTTCTTTTTTCTTTCATGGATCGATTACTGGCTTTCCTAATGGCTCGAGCACTTTGGTTTTCATCATGACATATGACTCATATTTGATTATTCCTTTGGGAATTATCATTTGATGAGCAGCGTCATTGGAACTCCAAAATAATCGAACGGCACGTCGATGGCATAATTTCCCTTTTTTCGAAGTCGCACGACAATATCAAATCATCAGATTCTACACTTCGAAATATATCTTTTGTCATCTATCAAATCCGTCATGATCCCGAAACAAGCGAGCACAAGGCACATCAAGTCAAACATGCAACTCTTCAATTTATTGCTCTGTATTGGCAAGCCCACTGTTTTCCTGAGATATTTTGTTCCGATGGATTTTATTATTTCTTTTCTTTATCGTTGCTTTTCATTGAATGATATTCGGACTATGTGTGGTAGAGGGGATGAGGATGATGTGGTAATGGGGGGTGATTGGCACTCGAGATACCAATCTGGAGGGATGTTGCATTTCTATGACAACTTATCTTCGGGGACAATTTTGCAACAATCGAGATGAAATACTTTTTCGACAATCACTGGGGTGATCACACATGGGAATAGCAGCTTCTGGGGAGGTCTCTTTATTTGTTGATTGACGTTTTATTTTACAAAAGCTTAGTTGTGTTTCATGATGAAAGGATGGGTAGCTGATGTTAAGAGCAAGACAAGGAGAAGTGAACTGATATGAAGTTCAGAGATTGTTTAAAGCTCGCATACAAAGTTACTGGTTGAAGATTATCAAAGTGCCTATACATACACGCGCCTATACGTTGTGGAGGAACCGAACATTGGTTGGGTACTTTTCATACTTTGGTAGATACGTATCTTGCTATAGGTTATTAGAATAGTTGAATGAAGCATGAAACCAACTAAATTAAAGTCTAAAGAGTATATTGATATGTGATTGTGTGATGGTGATTATGGGATGTGATATAAGGTTTTATATGTGAGATGTGGGACATGAGATGGTGTTCTAATTAGCCTCTTGAATCTGAGTTTGGTGCCAAGATGTGTAGTATACAGGTAGGTAGGTACATCAATTTCATTGATCTTAGAGCAACTTTCAAATTGAGAGGTAGGGATAGGTATGGATATATATATATTATCTAGGAAGCTTGCTCGGATGAGGAGGGAGAGGAGTAGTAGGTAGTATGTATGGTCTAATATGGAATGGGATTGGGATTGGGATTGAGAAGTTTTTGAGGGAAAAGGGATGCTATAGAAGGCAGACATCAAGTCGCAAAAAGCAGGCAAATCAGTGGTAAAACAGTCATCGGAGATAACTCGAGAGTATGAAATATAATTGTGAATGAATTACTCCGTCGCTTGAATAAGTTCATATTTCTGCAAGTTCGCAAAGATTAAAAATAAGTCAACATGTTAGGTAAAGGACTTCGAAGCATTTCTCGACATTCAAAGAGATCGAGATGAGACCTATTATCTCCCAAATACTATCTATCTTGTATTTCATATCTCATTGTCATGTTGCTTAAAAATGCTCTTTTTCGAGAAAGAGTACTGAGTTTTGGGACAACACAATAGATGTTTCTGAAAATCCCCAATATCCAGCAAACCATTCGAGATTGGCGTACCATCTATACGGATTCTAAGCCCAAATAATCCTTGGCGTATTCCGAAAAGACTGCGGGAGTTTCTCTCTCCATGAAGAAGCCCCATTCTATTCGCATTGCATTCGCGAGGATGGTATATTCATCTTGGTTCGAGTCATCTACTTGATTTGTCTTGATTCGAATGATGGCATCTTTGATCAAATAAATATAACAGAACTGTAGAAGAAGAATACATCTGCAATTGACACGCCTGTGTTTCATGTTGCACCACCATGTCCCCCCCCCCACTGGCATACATGCAGCTCAACATATTATCACGTAAACTGCATCACGAGGAGTGCGGTTTCACCAGACCTTTTAAACCTATTTGTCAGTTCCGTATTACTTCTATTAGTCATTTACCGATCTTTATATCATGCAGTTAGTCCAATATTAACTCAAATTGCACAATTAACCCTTTCGGGTCATCTTCCCCATATCCATGAACCGAGTAATGGTACTTGGAATTCAACACTAATTACCTACAGATAGGTGTCACGAATGATCGAGATGATAGCCTATAAATGCCCAGAAATTATAATCGGTGAGTCAAAACGGCATCGCTGCTCCATGCACATGGCGTAATTTCTCATGCGTCTAGCCGTCTTGGCAGCGTTAACAAGGATGCATTACACCCCTTTTAGCCCGTTTGTCGCACTTTTTGACATTAGATACTGGGGATTGTCGTTCTTCTGCAGAGGAAGGAAAAAGACTGGAAAACACGAGTTCGATGTGTCAAAGCATCTAGTGTTTGCTTGTATTTACTCGCGCTATCTTTTCAATCTGTTTCTGCGAGAGAAAAGGCTATTTCTCGGGTCATGAACAATCTGTATCTCGATATCTGATCTTTAAACATCTACTTCTGTCGCACAACGTACTCCCAGCAAAGACGAGCTCTATCCTAAATAGCGATATGAAAAAAGCGAACTCAAACGGTAATACGCGAGAAGCGAAGCGTGGAAGAAAGTGCACAAGAAGAGAACAGCTGCAGAGGCACTTGAAGTTCGGTGAGGGACCAAAGAATTTCAAGAAACGAATGAAAAGAAAGCCTGCAGTGGCTCATAGTAATTTAAAGATCGTTATCCTCTGGAATGGTGTGACAGAGGAGGCCATAGAATCTCGTCCAGGTATAGGTCAAACGTACGCAAGGCTTTATGGTCTCACACGAGAAAAAAGCTGATGATGTTGCACTCGCAGACTCGATGGAAAGACGGAAGAAAAGGGGAAAGCGATTGCACGAGTCGAGGTTTCTGATCCGCCCAGCAAAGATCCGGGATCTCCTCATATGGCCAATGAGCATCCTTTGGAATGCGTCGAAGTTGTCATAGATGATGGTATGTAGCTCATCCCTCTACTCTCATCCCACCACGGAAACTCTTAAACTAAAAACTAGCTCGCAGACTCAGAAGCGCCTCCTCCAATATCCATGTCTGAAGAATTAAATGTAAGAAAAAGGATCCTGACTGAAACGACAAAGCTAGAAGAATACGACGTCGAAAGAATTACAGTGTTCCACCAAATTTTCTGCAAGGCTTATAACGATATTATCGACTATACCAATTATCATTGGAAATTTCTCGAAGGGCAATCGGACTCACTTGATTGGGTTGAGGTGTGTTGGGAAGACCTTGTCTCAACCAAGGATCTTTTTGAAGACGTCGATAAAGATCCGGAGACTCTACTTTCGCCGGTGGTAATCATGAGGAGATTTCATCAATCTTTCATATTCCTTGGAGATATCTGGAAAGCGATATTAGACCAGAATTGGGGAAATCTAGAGATTCCGTTGCAAAGGGTCGTGGCGATGAGCGATGTCCGATCTATCTTGAAGTCGGTTGAGCCTCAATGTGATAATCGTGATTTCGACAAAGCTGGCTGCCGTTATCCTGACGGGAAGCTCCAGCCTGCGAAGAATTTGTCGACTGGAGATTGCCATACAATCAAGAGGGTTCTACTATTTAAAATGGAAACGCCAGATAAAGGGAGCAGGTTGATGGAAGAACGTGCAAGCTTGTGGATCAAGAAGCTCACGGGATGCCCTTGTGAGACGTGGTGTGCGGGACCTTCACGAAGTTCATGGTTGGAAAAGGATTGAACAGTGTGCGTGATTAATTTTGGTATAAGATTATGGCTGTAGGAGATAAAGTCTCCATTGTATATGATACCCCCGATAATACATTGTATAATCACCGGCTCCTCATTACTACGTGACCCACAC
Organism: Botryotinia convoluta; assembly: GCA_004786275.1. Classification (NCBI taxonomy): domain Eukaryota; kingdom Fungi; phylum Ascomycota; class Leotiomycetes; order Helotiales; family Sclerotiniaceae; genus Botryotinia; species Botryotinia convoluta. The sequence goes on from PQXN01000472.1 coordinate 6,323, forward strand.
CTTTGCATATCCGAATCGTACCTCTTGAATCACTTCGTGAGAAACCCTTGCGCGATAGAAATTGCATCAATGATAAGGTTGACATCACAGTGCTTTAGCGGCCTTAACTGAAGTGGCTTCAATTTATTGTTATGTACAGTTCCTGAGATTCTCGTCATTTTCATAAGCTAGAGCGCCAAGAGACCGGCTTAAAAAGTCATCAATACACCGAGTTCGCTTACTCTTCAAAAACGTTAAGTGGGGAACAAAAAAGCGAAAAGCAAAAACACAGATAAATGTATTCTTTTTCTGAAGCAAAACTCCCCGGACCTTCGGGTCCGGATTTACGCCCAAAGATGCCGACTGTAATCTGGGGCCGCTGCCCACGGGAGTGGAAAGACGCAGAAGCACCTTTGGTAACCACCGCACCAGGGAGACCGTCAGACTATCTGTCACTCCCGTTTGTAGGTCTATAATGTAGAGTTACTGAGCGAGGTGATCATGAAGAGTATGGAAACGCCCACTTGGCGACTTGGTGCTTGTTCCTGCATAACAAAACTCCACTTCTGATATCATCTAAGGCTTTTCAAAAGCTAAGCCCGTTCTCTACATCACCATCTTCTCAATCTATTTATCAGAATCAAGCATCACAGTTATACAATACTAAACCATAGATCTAGACCCTCAAATAATGAATTTTCTCCAGCGTTAACAGATACTCTTACAACTCTTTCAGCCCATCTCAACCCGTTAGATTGAATGATTACTGGCCTATGCTAGCTCGCTGCATTAAAGCCATCAATGCTTTCCTGATCAGTGATTCCCAGAAAGTCGCGCTGACATTTTCCTTTCTAACTACAGTGATTTCGAGAAGAGTGGTCAAATTCAATTTGCTGGAGTAGTGTTGACTTGATATCAAAACTTGCCGTTAAGGTGAATGCAATGAACGTGGCAACACACTAATCTGTCCTCATGTAGGCTGGTAAAGCTGATGACTACCTGCGAAAAGACACATAACTGACATAGCAAAGATTCACCTAGAACCTTTTTGTATAGAATAAACTGCAAGAGAAAGCAGAAAACGACATTTCATTGTGATATGAAGGCAATACATCGAAAGCTTATATCAGCATTTACATGCGCACATTAACGACTGTACACTAGTTCATCTCCATCTCATCATCATTTCCCGCTGAATCTGCACCATCATTTTCTCCATTCAAAGTGGATGTATGTCCCCCAACACACAAACACATTTTTTCCATCTCATCAGAGAGTTGAGATTCGTCACCAGTTATCTTCGATTTTTGACAGCGCTCACAATTCGATCTAGTCCTCGTTGATACAGGTTCGAATTCCACCATCACGACTATTCTTTTTTTCACTGGAACATCAAGTTATCAGTAATTTCCTATGGCAACATTGGCAGTAAATTCAACAATAGTACGCACATGGAGGAAGAGAAACAGAAGCCCTCCACTCGACACCCTGGATCTGTTCTACAGAGAGATGCGCAAAGCGTTTATTCATTGCCGAATTTGGCGCGAGATGACCAGTCCTGAACAAGAATTCGGCGGCTGCGATAATACTCTTCTTTTTCATTCGGTGCAGCTGCAATAAAACCTCTGGTTTGCTAATCAAGTGTTCGAAGAATTCTCGCCTTCTGTTGACAAATTTCTTCTTGTTGCCGTGAAATGAATTTCTTGTTGCCTTCGCCGTGTGCGCAAAACTTTCTCTAAATGCCAGGAATACTGCGAGACGTTCTAGGTGGATACGAGGATTGCTGTGTAAGATGGGAAGTTGAAATTGGATACCATCGTCCATGGCAGTGTCGGTCGGGGCTGGATCATGAGATTTAATAACTTCTGCCATGATTTTTGCGGTGGACGTAGTGAGATCTGGGAGAGGGCGCCGAGGATAAATAAAAGAAATAATGGTAAGAAGCCGTGCCGAAAGAAGTTCTTTTAAGCAAGCTTTGACTCCGTCGATGCGGTGAATACTTATCAAAAGTACGTATCGCAACTTCACTGGATCGAAAGCTTTCTAGATATTCACTCAAGGGGGGGACATGAGGGCAGAATCTTAGAAATTTGGCAATGTGTAGTGTTGATCCGCCAAATTGAGTCTTCGCTTGGCCATATCGATAGCGGAAGAGAAAAGGTAATCCTGTGTGATTCGTCGAGGGTCGTTGAGCGAAGATATACTTTCCACGTTAGCCCATTACACTCACCCAACCATAATTGTCTTAATTTAGAAGGGAACAACCGAATTAAAGTTAAAGGAGTACAGTAGAATTGGCTTGAGCTTCTGTTTTTCGGCCAGGGAAAGAATAGGCCAAGCCGAGAAATTCAGCATCGATTGGATGGCTTCACTGTATTGTCAACTTGGCGGGAAGAGATGAAACTCATACAGCGATTTCGACGAGGTGGAGAATCCTTCCTGAAAATCATAAGTAGCGATATGCTGATATATGTGTATTGCTCTTGGATATGTCAAAGTTCAGTGTTTGGACAAGCGTTTTTGTGGAAGCATCGAAGACGCTTCACTTGATGTTAGCTTAAACAAATGTGATAATTAGGAGTAAGTTGCCTTTCCAGGTTGCATGGGGGTCGTTGAAGCTATTCCGTGTTTACAAGTTCACAATCTTGATATATCACTTCAGCGCATGTAAAGAATCCGGAAATGGCCAGGCGAGTTAGGAAAAGGTTCATCTGAACAGACGCGCTTGCGAACTATCCATCACAACAATGACACAAAGTCAATCGGTAGTCATACACTATTCACGAAATGGGCATTGAAAAGGGAATGTGAAATCATCGTTGATTGATATAGCACAAGCTCCATGTCCATTGAGAATATGTCGAGGCCCTCAAGAGACAATCCAAGTTCTCGCAACTCCAGGTCGTTCTATCATCGTGAATATTCGTAGAATCGTCATTTCCTGCCGTTCATATCCACCAACGGAGGTATTTACGTTCGCGATCAATCATATCACAAACGACTCGTACACACGAAAATAAATCAAATTTTATGAGGGAATCGTTTTTGATTTGATGCAAGATATCCGGATTTTCCCAAACGCCCCTCTGCTGCTTGTTGCATCGATCTTTCGCAAGGAATTTTGGGTGAGGTCCATCTTCTATCCATCAGATTGCGTATCGAAAACTAGAACCATGTCTAAACCCTCATTGAGCCATTGCCATTAACCGAAAAGACGAAGCCAAAAGAAAAGTAGCAAGAATATATCTGATCTACTTTCTTCTGAAAGAGCAGCCCTCAGTCAAACGAGCCTTACCACCTGTTGGTTGGCAGAGAACAGTTGAGCATCCAGCGCAGATGACAACGGTTTGGGCGTGGCTGAAGACAGTGGTGATGGTGAAGCATCCTGGGCACTTAACATCCATGAAGAAGGATCTTGGGGCTGGGACAAGTTGCTAGAGTGGCAAAAAAATATTAGCTTCTGCCAATTTTGAACCGAGTCGAAGATTTAGTGAAAGGTGTTGTCGCATACCTTGAGCTTGTGCTTGCGTGCCTCAGCAGCTGGGGATGGGTTGAGGAGATCGATTGCGAGAACCTAGGTGGCAAATTCTGATTAGCCATTGACCTCATCAAATATCAAACATCAAATTCCATCATCAATGCATCCATTCAGCAATTCGATCCAATTCAAAGGCGAACAAATAAAATTTTCCAATCCGTTTCAAGCTTATTCTCCTCCTCGTGATTGTCGTGTGAATGTCGTGTGCCATTATACAATTCCACCTCATGCCTTCAAACCATAATCGATGCGTTGATGTGGGGATAATTGATTGAGTGATTCCTTACCATCTTGACGTATTTTGATCGAAATTGTTATTCGGATATTGGACTGACGGGTCTTTGTCGAAGTCTCGAGTTTTTTGGACGTAGAGGGCGAAGGTCAGTCTATTGTCGATGGGTCGAACTGGTAAGTATCAAGAGCGGAGAAAAATGAACCAATTCTAAAAACCCTAGAGTGTGCCAGATTTTTAACCGAGATCGATCACGTGAAGGCGAAATTCGACCCGCAAAAATAGCTCTTGCTTTTAAGTGGATCGGCTTTTGGGTCATCTTTGCTCCGACTACCCCTCCAATTGCTCAGAGCTAGCCCAGGCTGCAGATTGTGGATTCCACATACAATTGTCTTGGAGCAAATTTAGGTTAAGTATCATCATAATACAATAATTCCTCAAATCAGCCTCAACTTTCACAATCATGGCAGCTCCTATGGATCAGAGAATCAATGTGCCTATAGATGATCCAAATGCCGATACAGAATGGAATGATATTTTGCGAGCCAAGGGTATCATTCCCGAGAGACCTCCTTCCCCCACGCCCCTTATCGAAGAGGCTATTCTCGAGGGACGTCGTCTTGCGCACGAAAACCGACTTGAAGGAAAGGATCTCGATGAGCTAGACGCTCTTGAAGATGAAGAAGATGATGCTTTTCTCGAACAATATAAAAAACAACGAATGGCAGAATTATCATCTATATCGAAGAAAGCCAAACACGGCGCAGTATACCCTTTATCGAAGCCTGATTACCAGAGAGAGGTTACGGATGCAAGTCAAGACTCGCCAGTATTGGTCAATCTCACGAGTGGGTTGGGAACGAATGTGGAAAGTAGGGTCTTGACTGAGTTGTGGAGAAGAGCAGCTGTTGAGTTTGGGGAGGTTAAGTTCTGCGAGATGAGGGGTGACATGGCTATTGAAGGTTATCCCGACAGAAATTGCCCTACAATACTGGTGTACAACAAAGGAGACATTGTGAAGCAAGTGGTTACATTAATGACCATGGGAGGTGTGCGAGTAGGAATGGCGGAGATCGATAAGCTGTTGATTGAAATTGGAGCTATCAAGGATAATGACATGAGAGTTACGAAGCGGAGACGTGATGCAGAGGACGAAGAAGAAGAGCGTCAAGAGAAGGGCGGTATTCGAGGTTCGAAGCTGCCCAATGTTGAGAGTGATGATGACGAAGACTGGTAAAAGGAAATCTGGGATCACATTGCATAGCATTTGGAGTTTTGGTGCATATAGGAAGACAACAGATTAAATCTTGTCCTTATTTACCGCAATTCACACGCGAATCCCCGTTTAAAGGTCCACAAATATGATGGGGCCAGTTCTCCGAGTGCAGTAACATGTCTTTCTATTTGTCTAATTACTTCCGAGGGTGATTCTCCAAGTTAAGAATCATCGCATGCGTTGTGTCTCAGTGTTGAATATACTCGCAAGTTTGTCCAGTGCTATTCTTCCAAGCTACCATTCAAGTAACCCGGCCAATAACCATCAACTAGGTTCGCATCTATACACGAAAAACACTCTCTTAATAGGTCAAAGTTCTTCACGGGCGATTGGAACCTCGCAATCTCCGTCGAATGATTCCTGAGTCCCGCATCCTTGGCTTAGGAAGTATGCTTGAGAATTCGCAGATATATCGTCTCAAAGCCCGAAAGGAGCCCCGCCCCAAAATACTTCCAGTAGGGTACCTACAATGGGTAGGTATTTTTTAGAGGCATTTCGGATTGAAAAGACGACTGATTGGAGATTAATCTTCTAATCATTACTCAGTACTCGCACTCTCAAAACCATACTCTTGAATGTCTCTTCTCTGGCTTTCAATTTCACTCATCCATTTTGCAGGCCTCTGGAGTAAACACTTCCGCGATGACTTTCCTGTCTCCCCCGCAGCGTGTGCACTGGTATGACATGCCTATACTCAATAGTAGGTTGACTGGTAATCGAGGTGCTTCTCACATGATCAATGCTCGTCATGTTGGAGGCATGTTTCCTGTCAGTGAATGATTTCCAGAAGCTATCGTGTCGAAGATGCCTGGGTTCGTCACACGCTGCTCCAATCTCCTTATAACCAATTTCTCAGCTCACAGAGGTGGTTATTTTTCTTTGCTTCAAAATAGCATCATCCCATTCCTCCGGAAATACTCCTCGAAATGATCCATCGAGCTGCTTCAACCACCGATACTCCACACCTTTATAGAGCTTTATTCCACCATGTTGATACCCAAACTCATTCTTCGAAACCGGCGTAATCCTCGCCGAATCAAATGTTCGAATAACATTGAATGACTGATATTTGGTTCCAAGATTTTCGCTTTCAATTTCAACACATCCACTTTCGACCCGTGCAATGGCACTTTCGGGATTACAGTCTTGCGAGGAATAAAAAACAACCACTGTGTTATCATCCGATGTGCCAGTATTCATGACGAATACCGAATTGGATGTTTTGGAGAAGCGTGCCTGACATCCTCTATTTGTTGATCCGCTCCATGAACGCAGAGTTTCTTTACTGGCGCATCTAGACTCGGCATTGAATTGTATCCAATAAGCGGATGCGGATGCCATAAGAGAAAGTAACACAGGAATATAAATTTGATACAACATGTTGGTTAACCTTACCAACCGTAAAGAACGATGAAAATATGAAAAACAACATATGGTTCTTCGTGTTCGTCCCGGCCTCTATTATGAAGAATGAACCTGCGTTAATAAGCTGCACTGCGCGGTGCTAAGGTCAGCAAATGGGTAAGGCTTATGGTCAGCACTATTTCTATTCTATGCGCGCGTGATTAATCTTCGTTATTACCTATATATTGAATGAGTAACATGAAATTATGTTTCAACATAATCTGGGGTCAGCACTTCTTCCTTTTGAAGAGATGGTATATCGTGAATAGTCATCAATTGCATAAGTGGCATGATGACATAGTTCGTGAAACATGAAGTTTTGAAGAAAATGAGAGTTGGTGATGTTAATCCTTGTCCTTGTAGATGGCTGGAATCCTACAGGATGTGAGTGGAGATGGCTGCGAGTCGGGGCTTGGCGCATTATGTCAAGGATTGAAGCACCTCCCGGTGAGCCATGTTTCTGAATATGTTAGGCTTACGAGCCTAAAATACTTGCTGTGACGAAGACGTCCATAGCATAAGTGGTAAAACGTTGCCAGCGAGAATCTCAATCGTGATTCAACATCTAAAGGCTGTCAAATACAATGTAATAATGTCAGGTTGGTATTGTTTGGTGTGTATCGATATCTTTCAGGTAGTCGGCAAGGTCGAAACCTCCTTTCTTTTCGCCAATCTTTTCTTTAATGGCTTCCATGCAGTATAGTAGACCGAAACAGAGCCAAGCACAAGTACCAACAGTGCCAGCACGACTATAATAAATCCTTTCATCTTACTGTTATTATGTTAGCATTTTATTGGATTTTGACTTTTATTATGGGAGGACATACTTGGGATTGATAACACAATACTAAATTGTTGGTATCGGGTGTGATTCCAATCGCTTTCAAGTGATTACAGAGGTAGATATTGTTGATGAGATTGGTTCAAGAAAGTTCTTAACGTCTTAGTGGGCAGAGAGACTTGAGAAGACTTGCAGTGAACAATACCTAAATGCCTCGGTTCTGAACTCTGGGAATTGTGGAATCCTATATCTGTCGTAGTGAGGAAGAAGAGCCGGAAGAATTATGAAATTGTATTTTGATCTTCGAGCTCAAGAATGTTGTTCAAATAGCGAGGAAAATCGATGATTATTGGTGAGCACTGAAAGTTCTATGTGCGATTGTTGTGTGGTGTTTATGTAAAGTCCAGACTAGACCTTTAAGCGATTCAAGAAAGCTAGAGTCAAAGATAATATTCAGTCGTTAGTTTTTCGATGACTTCTTGTTGAGTTAAGAAAAGTCTATATTAGGAACAAATTTTGTCATACTTGTGACTCTCGAGACTCAGCCCTATTTTTCGATTTCGTCCACTCAAATTTCAATCAAGATGGACAGCGACTTGGAATCTGACAGTGCCGTTCAGCATATCGGTCCTCGCTCATATGTGTCTTGCAAAAGACCTATTGTAGCACGAATAAATACACAATGATTTTATCTTGCTAAGTTCAACGCTCTTGGTACGCAGATGTGTAGACCCCATCCAACACTGGTATCAAGAGTACAAAAGCCTATTAATGACCAGTTGCATCCATCCATTCTCAATGATTCCTCTCAGAATACAAGACCACGCGGACTTTTGTAATTGATGATAACTAGATCTAATGGGACAAGTGATTCGTGCTCGACAACGTCTAACTTTACTGTTTTCTTACACCATGAAAACCAGAAAGAAAAAAGACATCCAGCACTCTCAATATTCATCCTCATCCATCCATCACTCCAACCCTTCTTCGACCCTCGGTAACCCGCCAGCCCTTAAACCTTCCAACCATCAAAAAACCCTACGAAGAAAAAGAAGGCGACGTATACAAAATCCTCGGAACTTGCTCTCGAGCCCTCCGCACTTTTTCACCCTCTCGCTTTTTCTTAATCTGTCTCCAAACCCCAAAAGCGCCGACACATAGGCCAATCACTGCAAATGAGGATAGAACAACAATGGATACTGTCCCAAAAGGCATTGCTGACTGGCTGATGATGTGATATTTTGCTGGTTTGGAGGTTAGAAAAGCTGTAAGGTTGAGAATATGTGATGGATATGATAGGGAGTGGATGGTATACTTAGGGTATGCTGTGTAGGGTATGAGAGATAGAGATAACTGCGACTATGCTGCGCAGCGAAGTTCGGATATTTGGAATGAATGAGAGGACGAGTACTTTGAGGACGGCAATCTGATGCGTAGTGGCTTAAGACTCGTGAAGATGAAGTTCTGCGAGGTGCTTTCGAAGATAATAGTCCAGGGCTAGAGATGCCTATGAAACTCGAATATCTATTGAATCGGATTTGATCTTTGAGTGTCCTTGCAATATCTCTACAGAGGATATCACCTTAAGAAATCCAGCTACCATAATGAACATAACTAATATTCTGACTCTTATTTTGACACATGTGAGCCAGTCATAGAAGTTACTCTGAATGTATTACCATCCCCAAGTAGTCACTCCATTCACTTCATCTACTTCACACAAATCGAGAATCACACAGACTTCTATCCTTTGTATTCGAGACTTGAGTATAAAGAACTACAAATCCATCTCCAGAACATTAATTTCAACGCATGCGAGTAGTCGAACTCTAAACACTCGCTAAAAATCTTTCCGTCCTTTCTATACTATCAACCCAAAACCCAAAGATATCAAGACGATTCCCATTCCCCTTTCTATCTGTTGCTTCACCCGTATCCTCCCATCCAATTATTTCCTCCTCTCCCCCTTATCTAACAATACACCAAAAGAAAACAACCCTACATCACCCCACCATCCATCCATCCATCCACAAGACTCAAGAGAACCATCCCACTCCACCTCAAGCCCCCATCAACAGCTTGATCATCCCGCAGCCACAAGCTTCTTCTTCCCACGACTATGATACCAAACAGCACCAATGACGACAACCAGTACTAATGCCGCTGATGCAATACCAATCATGATGTAATTCATTATCAATACTGTGCTATTCTTCAGGTCAGAAGTATTCGCAGTTGTTCATACATAAAGGGAATACATACCTCAAGTACGTTTGTGATGCGAGAATTTTGATCTGAGATCAAGTCTGTAAGCGACGCGATGTATGTGTGTTGATGTGCTGTAAACTGAGATCTTCTCACGCTGAAAAGCGAAGGGGTCAATCTTAAAGTGATGAATCTGCAAGTTTCGTGGTTGCAAGTAAAAGGAGTAAAAGTACTAGTAACTTTAAATCTCGATCAAAAAGTCTGATTTGAACTTTAAAAGATAGTTGTAGCTAAGATCTTTCGAGTTTTATTTCGAGGAGGCTGCTAAGCTCCTTCAACTATATATTGTCAGAATACCTGGGCACCAGTCCTCTGACTCGAACTCGAAGTGACTCGAAGAACAATGTGATCAGTCATAGAAATGACTCTTGAATCACTATATTTAAGTACCTAGTTAGTCACTTCATTCACTTCATGTGTTGGGGTGTGCGCTGAAAAGGGATTTCCAGAGCTCATAGATGTGGGATTAAGCCTCGGAATGTAGATAGCAGAGAGATATCTCTTCTGATCTCTCCGAACCTCTTTCCCTCAAGGGTTTCTCCAAGTTATATGATCATACCCCTGATGATAGCCAACTGGTCTCGTATATGACGGAGGGAAAAATATGACTCTTTTCGACATACAACACTCTTTTATAGATACTTCATCACAATGATTTTCTCGCCGACTTAAAACCATAGATTTAAAACTCAATTTCTTCGAGTTCCACTCTAATAACATCAACGACATAGCCATTCAAATCCAAATCCAAATCCAACCTTCGACTTCAACTACTTGCCAAAACAGGCGACTTCCGTACCCACAAGATTCCACGCCCCAGAAATACAAACTCCCTCCCTCACTAAATCCCTTCCACAAACTCACTCACATCCACCTACCTGGCCATCCCACCTCTCCCAACCCCACCCCTCAGCGCCAACCTCCCCATCCCCTACCTACCTCTCCTCTCCTCTCCAACTCCAACCCCAAACATCCACCCCCCATTCATTCCTCATTTCTTCGAATCATGCCTACTCCACAGGATAACAACTCCCAAACCAACAAGCGCCACTGCAATAACTGTAATGCCAATGATAGGTCCTACTCCCATTATCGATGCCTTGCTACCTTGATGTTAGAAGGGTTTGAAATTTGATTCTTGAGGTCGGTTGGATTTGATGGATATGTGATGTGATGTGATATGATATGACGGATGATGGGGGTTTACCTGGTGTGTGATTGGGGTTGTGAGGTATGAGGTGTGAGATTAGAGATACAGTGTAAGGGTATCGTATCTTGAGTAAAAACCCGAATGCGTGATGCGAATTTCTGGAGTCTAGATAGATAGTATGATAAAGACAGAGGGAGAAGGAGCAAGAACTTGTCGCTAATCATATAGCGATTTTCGTACTTGTGTTTGTGCTGTAAATTAAGATAACAGAAAGCGATGTCGTTAAAAGCAAGAGGGGGAAAGATTTGCACAACTTGTGGAAGGTTGAATAAATCTTCTATGAACTTTGACGATGTTGATAGTATCTCTAAACTCCTCATGGATGTAGATTCTCACAGCCTTAAGAGGGCGATTTGTCTTCTGAATGACTACTCACTCCTCTGACTCCAAAAACCCAGTACAACAAATGACACACTCATGACTCCCTCTATCCTTCCAAAGAACATCACCGTCCCCAACACCGCCCAAACCCCAACTTCTCCTCCTCCCTCTAACTTCTCCCTCCCTCCCTCAACCAACCAACCAAGCACCCAACAAATCTAATCCAACCCCCCCCCCCCTAATTTCTCATCCCGCGTTGTCATGTCACCTCATCTCATCTATCCTGATTCTCCTCGTACACAAAAATCTCGTCTCGTCATATGTATCGCGTGAACATCCGACAAACTTTTGTGGCAAGCGAGGATATTTATATACTATTTGTAGTAGTAAAATGAGAAAGAGAAAGAGAAACGAAAAAAGTGAAAAATGAAGGAGAGAAGGAAAGTGAATGAGAGGAACTATTCCTTGATTTTCTCTCTATATATAAACTTACATAGAAGAAAGGAACTAAGACTAACTCAAGCCTTCAAATCTCGACCTACATTGCAATCATACTTATAATCACAGCATCTATCATGCTCCCAAACCACACGAGTAAAATCACAACCAGATAGCTAAAACAAGGCCGAGGTGGAAGGAAAAAAAACACTCTTTATTATCATTTCGCACTATATATATAAATGTGCACATCAGCACATGATGTGCCCTATCCGACTCTCAAAACTCACGAACCAACCAAACCACTCCATAGTATGTATATACAAGAAACTTCGTAACTTTCCCAACCTTTCTTATTCCTCTCTCTTTCTCTCTTAGCTTCGTGTAGTGTATGTATGCATAGTGGAATATCCATCTGCATTTCATCTCATTTGCATCTGCATCTCTTTCCAAACGAAAAAATAAAAAAATCTCCGCTAATATATATGAAATCCCAAACGCCGTGCTAATATGAGTCAACTATCTCCAATTGCTGTATCCGTCCGAAGTTTTCACTCCACTCTCGTGTATGTGTATGAGGGAGGTAGCGCTTGATAGAATCCGTGGTTGAAGCAATGCAACACAATGCGATGTTATGTAATGTAATGCTAGTGCGTGCTAAATCGATTGTAAACTCGTTGTTTCGTGGAAGATATTTGATATCGGGAGGTATTTGGAGAGACCCCGTAAACCACCAACCACCAAGTACGCGCATTCAAACCCATACACCAATTCGCTGTTCCCCTATCATCCACCCTCCTCCCTCCCTCCCCCTCCGCCCCTCTAC
>PQXN01000473.1:0-18421 GCA_004786275.1 Botryotinia convoluta
AATTCCCCCTTCGGACGAAGGGGAGAGACAGAATTACAATACTTTTATAACCCCATATGCTTTTGTGTATACACCACCTTACCAGGTCAACCCAACACTAATAATAATAATAAGAATAGTAATAATAATAATAATAATAATAGTAGTAAAGGTAATAGATTGTTAAAAAACAATAATCCTAATAATTGTCTCAATAATAGAGAAAACATAGATAACTAGTAGATATACAATTAGAACTATTATCTTATTGACTTTTCAAAGATATATCGAAATAATAATATTTATAAAGGTATTAATGATTTGTTTAATTTGAAAATCTTTATATTTATAGAATATTGTTGCTGAGTTTGTATATTAACTAATTTAATTATAATAGCTTTTCTAATTATGCTCTTAGGTATAGCTAGAAATTATTATTAATTATATTTTAATAATCTTTCTAATTTATATCAAAGTTTGTGTGCTATAATGATTGATAATTTTAAAGAATTAGAATATTAATGTAATATATTTCTTAAATACAATAATATATTTTTCAAGTTTTATATCAATAAAAATCTTATTATAGATTTTCAAGAAGTTTTTAATATAATGATTATAGATCTTTGTTTTATGTAATACATTATTTCTGTGAATATATATAATCCCGATCTATATTACATCAAGATCTTGTTTGCTTATGATAATATTCCTAAATATTATATTGCAATCTGTAATCCTCGTTTAGGTATTACAAATTTTATCAATTAAATTAAATAGATTATCAACTTTTATTAAAAGTCATTTCTAAGATAAAATATATTAATGTCACGGGTTCAATACGTAGTTATGTTGATCTCGATGCTTTCAAAACACAAGATCAATAACGAGAAGAGGAACGTCGACTTGGTCTCTACTATTATTGCAAGAAACCTGGTTACTCGGTATGGGATTGTGATGCTAAGAAACAAGTGGATACACAACAAGCAATTAAAGGAGGCTCCGGATTTGCGGGCTCTCGAGGAGGTTTCGGTGGTTGTGGTTTGTATCGAGATGCTCCCACCAGTCGAGGCAATCAATACTCTAATCAATACCCTAACAATCGGGGTGGATCTTACAATCGAAACGATTTCCAGGAATACGATTCTCGAAGTAGTTATAGTAATAACAACAATGCCTATACTACATTCTATCCTAAGCAACAATTGAATACATTTTAAGGATTCATTGAAACCAAGTCTTTAGCACTTTTAAAAAGTGCATCTAATATTTCACTCTACAATATATCAATATCTTCAATCAATAATTACACAAGAAAAGTCCAACCTCTATACTGAATCGCTTGTAGAGGTTGTCAAAGGATACTGAATAAATAAGACAAGCTATAGTTAGCAAAGAGTCTTTATAATTTAGTACTATAGATAGCAAATCTCTACTCATTAAAACCATTATATTCCCAGTGTATGAATCTTCTTTTGATATGATTAGTCTAATTGATAATAGATACTCCAGAAAAGTGTTCACAGATTGTTCTTTTGTTATTAATTATAAAATATATACTTAAACTCTATCCTATCGAAGGGAACTTTGCTTAGCAGATAGCAAAGTTGCAGATATCATTACTGAATATTTTATTATGAATATAGTTATAGGACTATATTATAAAACCTGGCTGTTTTTTGTTACCAAATTATCTTTCGATATATTGGTCATTTTTGATTTGCTATAGCTTTAATATTATAACTTGTATATAGACTGGTCGAATATGACTCTCTTCTTTATATCATTCTATTGTATTATACAATATTGCCCTTGAGATATATTATACACTATTCGGGTACCAATAATCTACTCATTATAACCAGCTACAGATCTATTAGTAATTCAGGAACAGTCTCAGATAGAAAGAGTTTTGAATGTATTATTACCAATTAAGGAATTTCTTGAGAAGGCTTATCAATCGCTATATATAAAAGACTGGTTCAAAGAGAACGAAGAATACAAGTCTGTTATTAGTAAAAATGAATTAGATATTGAAATAATATTTACATTGGGTATAAATCATTATCGCATAAGAACTTGTAATAGAGATCCTTATATACAAGCTTAGATAATAGACAACCTCCCGAATATATATGTAATTCCAATAGAGAAAATGGCTGGTTAATGTAGACAATGAATCAATCCAAAATGTGGTTATCTATTACTACTTTCAATGCTAATACTAAAAGTGCAGTTACCTCTGTTAAGCTTGAATATGGAGGATATTTGTTAGCTATAGGCCTCGAGTTTTGTTTCTTTTTGTTGATAGAATAATGTTTGTGTAATAAGGGTTACTTAAAACAAACTTGATTAGGCAATAGAATGTTGGATTACAAATAGTAGGGAATCTCTTAATATAATCACTTTACTATACACAATTCATCTTAACAAAAAAGAATATAGGGATATTCTGCTCAGTAAAGAGGATCTGACTAAAACCCTATCTCAATTATCATCATACTTACATGATTTTGTTTACAATTGTTACAAGCCAGCTTACTTATGCAAGATCTCGAAAACAGATATCTCTAAGTTTCTAACTGAAAAAACTGAACTTAATAATACAGAAATTCGACAAAAGCTTTCTCTTTGATTACAAAACAAGTTATTTGCATTCCTTTTATATTATACAAACACTCTTTTACTATATCGAGTATGGGATTATAAGATTGAGCTGATATTTGGAAAGGAGCTATTATACTTTAAGAACTGTCTATTATTACTATTGGAGCTTGAAGTTATATATAAGTGGATTAATAACAATCTCAATAAAGACTTCATTCAGAAATCAAGATCATATAGTACTGCACTTTTACTTTTAGCTGCTAAACCAGATAATAGTATATATATATATCAAGATTATTGAGGATTAAATAATGTTACAATAAAGAATCGCTATCCACTCCCTATTATTCGTAAAACTCTGGATACTCTTTATAATACTATAGTATATACAAAACTGGATATCATTACTACTTTCAATAAACTCTGTATTACAGAAGATAACAAATGGAAGACAGCTTTTATTATTTATTTTGGTTTTTTCGAGTCATTTGTTATACCCTTTAGCCTTTGTAATATACTAGCCTCCTTCTAATATTATATCAACTATATTCTGTTTAACAAACTGAACAAATATTATATAATATATCTGAATGATGTTCTTGTATACTCGACAGATAAATCGGAGTATAAAAAGTATATTCGAATTATAATTCAAAAGCTAGCAAATACTAAACTATAGATTGATATAAACAAATGCGAATTCAAAACTGTTTCTACCCGTTATCTGGGATTGATAATTATAACAAACGATATACAAATAAACCCTAAAAAGATTACTACAATCACATCCTAAGAACAGCTAATTTTGGTGAAAGATCTATAACGCTTTTTGAGATTTATTAATTTCTATTAACAATTTATACAGAACTTTTCAAAGATATACTAATCTCTCAATGATTTATTACAAAAGAACATTAATTGGATTTGGGATATATTATATAGAGATGCTTTTGCTATATTCAAGGATGTATTTATAATAGTACTGGTTTTTGCATATTTTGATTACAATAAGTAGACGGTTTTGGAAACGGATACTTTAGATTGGGTATTAGGGGGAGTACTTTCTTAATATGATTCTGATAGTCTTTTACAATTAGTAGTTTATTTCTCAGCAAAACACTTTATAGTAGAATGTAATTATGAGATTTATAATAAGGAGCTTCTTGTAATTATTAAGTCTATAGAAGAATAGTGATTAAAGCTTCAAGGTTTGTAATAGGAATTTGAGATTCTTATTGATTATAAGAACCTGAAGTACTTTATTACAATAAAGGCTCTAAACCAATAACAAGTTTACTGGTTTGAGTTCCTTTTTTATTATAACTTCTGTATAGTCTATCGATTAGGGTCTAAGGCTATTCAACTAAACACTTTAAGTTGAAAAAAGGAGGATAAATCAAACTTTGCAATTGGAAACGATAAACGCTTGAAGAATAGAGAGTGTATAGTTTTATTAGCAAACAAATTTAATATTAATCTTTATAATAAACTGAAGGCTGATATTCATTTAGTATCAATAGATCTTATAATATCTGTAAAAGATAAATTAATCAATAAACTAATTGATGATATCTATAGAAGATTAGATATAGCTTATCAATTTATTATAGCAATCAAGGATCAGTATATACACAAATGACTAATAGAATTCAGGAAAACACTTTGAATTGCTATACAAGATTGCTATATAGCAAATAATAGGATATATTATTAAAAGAGATTATAGATTCCATTAGACAATAAGTTGAAAGTACAAATCATCTATAGGATACACTCGTCTAGCCCAGCTGGATATCCAGATCGGACTAAAACAATTGACCTCATCTCTTGCACTTATTGGTAGTTACAAATATATTAGGAGATTACTTCATATGTGTAAGTATACAAGCTTTGTACATACACAAAGTCATTAAAGTTGGCCCCACCCGGATTCCTATATCTATTACTAATCCCCTTTTGAGCTTGATCTAATATATCAATAGATTATATTATACTGCTTCCAGATTGTACTTATTATGATTCCATATATAAGTATATTCTAGTTATTGTTTGTTGATTAACTAAAATGAAATACTTTATAGAAGTTAGAATACTTACAACACAAGAGCTTATTGATATCTTTATCAACCGCATCTATACCTTACATAGCCTATCAAATAATATTATCTCCAATCGTAGTACACAGTTCGTATTCAGTTTCTAGTCCCAATTAACTAAACAACTAGCTATAACTCTCCAGCACTCTTCAGTATTCTATCTATAAACAGATGAACAAATAGAACAAATAAATTCTGTTCTCGAGCAATATTTATAAGCCTTTGTGAATTTTCATCAGAACAATTGAATGTAGTAATTATCTCTTACTGAATTTGTATCAAATAATATAACTTCGAAGATTACCGGCTGCTCGCCATTCTTTACTAATTATAAGTTTAATTCACATATTGGTATAAAGCCTAGCAAACCTTGCCTGTCGGATATAATTATAGCACAAAAACGGAAGTTTTTCAAAAACAATAAGACAGCAAACAGAATAGAAAGAATTCTATCACAACTATAAGCTCTCGCTAGATAAGTAGTTATGATATATAAAGAAAATGTAAATCGGTATTGTACCAATTTATTATACTATTATATAAACTAAAAGGTGTTTGTAAACATTAAAAATATAAAAACCTCTCGGAAGGCAAAGAAATTGGATAATCGGTGGATAAAACTATATAAGATTATAAAAGTTTATCCTTGTTCCTGTCTTATTCAATTGCTAAACAATATTCAGATATTTCCTGTTTTTCACTATTCATTACTCGCTTCTACAATTGATAGAATATGTTTTCTAGTATAGATTATAATTAACGAATCAGAGTCAACTACCACTAAAAATAGAATCCTCAAAAAAGAGGATAACAAAAGTGAACTAATATAGAAATGAACCTTTAAAGGAGTTATAGATAATTATAATAAAGATGGTCATTATTATCTAGTCAAATGAAAGCATTATACTCCTACTTAGCAATTAATAGCAGATTTGAAAGGGAATAAAAAACTATTAGCAAAGTATCACTATATATACCCTGAAAAGCCTAGCCTACCAAGATGGGTATTGAATAACCCTAAAGCTAAAGTAATCCTATCACTAATACTAGAACACTTAAAGAAAATACAGGGAATTCGAAGATCGATTTGCGAAAGAAAAGCCAGATCAATATAAAGCATTTAAGCTATTAATTCGGCAAATTCGATTGTTTATTTAATTTATATATAATAGTAAGCTATACAATGGATTTAGTTTGCTTGGGACAAGCAAGCCCTTGAGGGGGAGTACTGTTATAGATTCAATACATAGTTATATGAATGCCTTAGACATCCGCCCTCCATATAGTCGGCGCCTCTCCACCTCCTTCTTTACTCCTTGTAGAATATCATACATCTTACCTAGTATCTATCTCTTGCACCGTGATAATTAATAATCAAAACCTTCCTTATAGATCAATATTTCTACAACAATAATTCTTTAAACTCCTTCTTTCGAAAATTATATAATAGATATTATAAATATAATCAAAAAGAGAGAAATTAATTCAAAACAAACTATTATAATAAGTACAACAATTTTAATGATAAGAATTTCCAGAAGTATTATAATTAATTTATTATGGATATCAAATAGAAAAATAATCAAAATAATAATGATAATGATAAAGATTATTTCATTAATCAATATTTTGTTGATAATAATAATAATGATATTAAAGAAGTATTTAGAACATTTTTTATATTAATAGATATATATAATAGATCTAAGATAGTAATCATTCTTAACAATGTAGTAAATACTTATATATTAACAACTGAAATATTTATCACAAAAACCAAGCGATATCACACTAATAAATTCTTTGGTATTATAATCGATATTAATGCCGCTTAAAGATCAATTGTTGGATATAATTAATATCTCGTATAAAAAGTATTAGAGAATATCGAGTACAATCCTGATATTATTGAATAAATAATAATGAAATTCGATATTAACCGATATCCCTACATCTTGTACAACCCCACATCTTGCACAATCTTTTTAACCTCAAAAAATATCAATTACAAAACTTATATTGAATCTCACATTAATTATGGAAGACTGTATACAACAAGTAGTAGCTCAAATTAAAGCTGAAAAGAAGCCTAATATAACTACCATTGCGAAAATCCACAATGTTAATTGCTTTATACTATATCAGTAATATAAAGGGCAAGCAGTTTCTTATGCCTTTGCTTATAAAGATATTTATTAATATCTTAATAAAGAGCAAAAAAAGGGTTTAATTAATCAAATAAACAAGCTGACTTAAAGATCTATATTTCTTACAAGCCGTATAGTTAAAAATCTAGTAGAAGAGATTATAGACTAGCCTATAAAAAAGAATTAGACAGCTCACTTTGTTAAAAGGCATACAATATATCTTAAAAGTTGGTATCTCTGATGTATTGATAATTTACATATTAAAGCTAATAATATTGATTATTTTGAATACTTTTATAATCTAGTTGATATTATTTTCGATTTGTTATTGATTTTTATTATATAAAAGCTTTTACTAATCCCTCTTTTTTATTTATTTAGTTGACAAAAGCGATTACAAAATATAATATATTACCAAAAAATATATACAATTGAAATAAAAAGGGCTTTATGATTGGACTGATATATTCTATGAAAAGGATAATGAGTGCTAGTGCCAACGAAAGAGATAAAATGATGAAAGCTATGTAAAACGGATCTCGAGAGTTTATTAGCCTTTTAGTATATATCTCTGCTGATGGTATGGCTATATTATTTACTTTACTATATAAAAGGGAGTTGGGGGGCCTTCAAGATATATGAGTTGATAAGGTAGGAGAGATGGATGAAGCTTATTTCAGAGCTTCAAGCAATGGGTGGTTATTTAATACTTTTGATCTGACATAGCTTTAAAAAGTGTTTCAATACTATACACACCTAAAAGCAAATAAAGAATATTATCTACTTATTGTAGATAATCATTCTAGCTATATAAATATAAAGTTTATATCAAAATGCAATGAATTGAAGATAATATTATTGATTTTGTTACTACATTCTATACATCGACTTCAACCTCTTAATTGCAACTTTTTCCTTTTACTTTCAACGAATTATAGTACAGCATTGAATGATTTATTATACAAAAGCAGGGGATTATCTGGAATCACAAAACGGAACTTCTGGATCATATTCAAAAGAGCTTGGATTCAAATTTGTATAATGTATAATATATTTTCTTCCTTCGAAAAAACAGGCATTTATTCTATATATAAAGGAGCTACCATCGCTAGCATTGTATTTGAATCTCCCCCTACGCTATTTATGTTAATACGGCTATATAGAAGTAAATTTAAGACCCTATATAGTGCAAAAGCTCTTTGTAAGCTCAAATTAGAGTTTCGGTATCAAAATGACCCTGATATCACTTTGAAGTTTTTTAAGGCTGCTTTCACTAATATGATTTAAGTTAGTATTCAATTGTATAGAGCAAAAGGGTTAGAAGAGGCTGTGAAAATGGAAAAGAAGAAAAGGAGTTGATCTAAGAGATTAAATTTAATAGGAGAGGAGATAAATGGAGCATATTTATACTCCCCCGATGCTATTTTAAGAGCTAAAATATATCAATCCATTAAAGAACTTGCTATTTAGTAGGAGAAGGAAACTAAGAAGCTAAAGAAAGCTGAAAAGAAAGCTGAAAAGCAGAAGAAGTATTTAGAAGTGTAAGAGAGAGCTAGGTAGAGGGAGGTTGATTATCAAATTCTATAGGGTTTCAAAGAGTATAGTAAGAAAGCTTTTAAAGTATCAAATTCATTTATTAAAAAGACTAAAAGCACTTCAAAACTTTTTTCTGTATTAGATTTAGTACTTCAAGAAGTTATAGAGCTTTTAGATAATAGGGAAGTTGATATTTCAATAAATAAGGGGGAGGGGGTGGAAACAAGGATTAGGAGTGGGCGAGCGATTATAATACCAATAAGGTTTAAAACCTAATTATTTTATAATTCTATACGAAAATACTATACTATATTATAAACATTTAAAAGTTTCAGTTTATTATCTTATAGATTCTAATTATTATTAAATATTGAAGTTGTAATAATAGTGAATTTGAGGTTGTGCAAGATGTGGGGTTGTGCAAGATGTAGGGATATCGGTTAGTAATACATCATCTATTGATTCTTTTTGAATAAATCTTCCATTTAGTAATATTAAATGGAATATAATAATAATTGATACTCTATTCCTTTTGTAGCTTAAAGATATAAATAAATACAAGCTCAAGTACAACAATATTAATGATATCGCTATTTCACCTATTACAGAATTATTTGTTTATCGATAATTCGATTATCCATTTCTACTTTGGAAAATCGAACTTCAGAATATTATTTACAATTCTATAAACAATAAAGAATATTTACTTATAGAAATTGAGTTACAACGAATTCACAAATAATTCGGTCATTTATTTGTTTGCAAGTTTTATAAGGTATTTAAATGCTTTAGATATAACAAAGATTTTAAAGCAGTCAAATAATTCACCAAGTTCTATTATTATTGTTAACTTTATAACAAGTCATTTAGTAGATTCAAGTTTTCTTTTCTTAATAAGGACTTTGAATTCAATTATACAATATTGATTGATATATTTTATATCAATAATGATTCTATTTTATATATTATTAACAAAATTATATACTTTTAAGTAATTAAGTGATTAAGTAATATATTTATAAAGCATATATAAAATAAATTCTGCGAATACTAAATTAATACATAAATTAGTTCTCCAAAGTATATTATTTATAATACAGATACTAATTTTGTTGAAAAAAAGTTTCGATAATATACTATATCAATATCTATTTAAATAAAAACTATTCCTGTAAAAGCATATTATTTAATTAATATTGTTGAAAGATTTTATATACTATTATATAGATTTTATAAAATTATTTATAATGAGATTTATAACTCAGACATCAATAAGGGTGTAATACTTCAAATAGCTATAAAGATTATAAACGATACTGCTGGACCAAATAGTTTAATACCAATATTACTCGTTTTCAATACATTCTCCCAAATGATTAAATCTGATTCTTTAATACCTATTATTTAATAACAAACTATTACAATCTCTAAAACTATAATAGAAATTTATAAGTTGTATAGTTCTATAAAAGTATAAGAAGCTTTGAATATATGTAATAGCTTTTCAATTATTATACTTCATAATTTATCTTCGAATAATAATATTTTAGTTTGGAGAAAAAACAATAATACTATATCTAATAAAGAGAAGGAACTATTCACACTCATTAATATAAATAATAAGATATATACGCTTAATCTACCTTATAGACCTACAAGATTTAAATCTATATCAATAAAATTTTATTATGGAAGTGAGGATATTAATTATATTAACCAAATTGATCAAATTAACCAAATTAATCAAGATAATTATATAAATCAATTTTAGGTATACAATATAACTTTATCAAATTTAAGTAAAGTTGTAATTACTACTTCCAATACAGTTATTACACACACTAGGAATTCAAAAAAACCTCTTTTGAATTTATCCAAAAACAACTTGATATCTACACCACAATTAATTCCTCAAATAATTATACCTCAAATTCAAGCTTTTATACAAAAAGAATACATCAATTAATTCATTATTGATTTCCTAGATTCAATTATATATAAAGATTCTAGGAAAAAGGAGATTAATGATTTGATAGTTAAAGGTATATTTAAAATTGTATCAATATCGAAAGTTTTCTTAGATATACATATTTTCAAATTACATTTTATTGATGAGATTAAAAACGAAGATATAGATATTAAATTTTGCAAATTATAATTAATTATTCAAATAAACAATAATACCAATAAAACAATTATATTAATATAATCACCAACAATTCAATAATCATATTAATATATTTTGATATCATTAATTACTAATACTAAAAAAACAAACAATATAAGTCTTTATATTCGCAATATTACTTAGGCATATATTCAACCAATTTCGAACTTATATTATATTTTTTATATTTATACTTCAAAGAAAATAGATTTGCTAATTAATATAATCCTATTAATTGTTAAACTATTATATAATATTCCTAAAATAGAAAATCACTAGTTCAAAATATATTATATTTATCACTATAAGAAACTTAAAATATAACAATCTATACATAACTCTTGTCTTTTATATACTAATACAAAAGATATTAGATTTGGTATTATAGAACTTCAAACAAATGATATATTTATTATTGGAAATAGCAAATTTGTTCAAACTAAAAAAAAGCAATTCAAACAAACCAATTTCATTGTTAAAGATTAAGAGGAGTTGACTTACAATTACCTATTAAAATTTAATAATATTACTTTTACATTCAAAAATAATAATATTTATTTTAATCAAGAAAAGTAATATACTAATTTTCAACCTGTTTTTATAATATACATAGATATTTATAGCATATATGATAAAGTTTGAAAGCATACCTCCATACATAATCAATATATTATACAACAAGTTTAAAATATATATATCGCAATTATATATTAACCTGAAGTATTTTTCGATTTATTAATAGTAGTATAAACAATACAGTTAGCTAAAGATAATATTATAGTATTGAATAAGTATATCAAATAGCAAAAAGAAAATTCCGCCAGAGAACTCAATTATATACCATTTGATCTGAATTCACTCAAGATTATTGTTTTCACTAATACCTTTTTTATTAATAATAAGAACTATTTATCCCAAATAGGTTATATAATTGTTATAATAAACAAACACAATAATACTAATATCATTCATTAATTATCCATTAAATACAAAAAAATTATATACAACATCTTAGCTTCAAAACTATACAAATTAATTTAAGGATTTGATATCAGCATTACAATCATTTCTACAGTTAACACTATCCTCAATAAAGAAATCCCATTAATTTTATACACTAATTTAAAATCATTATACAATTTGCTTACAAAACTAAATACAATTAATAAAAAGAGACTAATGATTGATATTATAGTTTTATATCAATCTTATAAACAAAAAGAAATTATAGAAATCATTTGAATCAATAAACTCATTAACCCAATCAATATAATAACCAAAAGAAAGTTTTATCAAACATTGTCCAATCTTATTAATACAAATAAAATCAATATTAAATCAATGAAATAAATAGAAAAGAAATAAAATAATAGAATAATAGAATAAATAAAAAGAAAAGACATTTTTTAATATAAGATTTAGTACCTCACCAATAAAAAAAATAAATTAAACCATAAAAAAGAGTTTTCAGTATATAAATATTAATTATATTCAATATAATAAATAGCTTTAATTTATTAGCTACTATATTACAAAGCCCTAAGCGAAAGCGAAAGGGACTAGCTCTTTTAGTAGGTCTATATAAGACCTACTACTTCCTATACATAGCTAGCTCGAGAGACAGAATATAATATAGACATTTAGGACCTACAAATACGTGGGTGCTACGTCTTCCGTATCCTTCTCGAAACCAACAATAAAGCTAAACTCTTTTTAGAGATTAATAGTTTTATACTTTATATAGACAATTCAGATAATAGCCCAAACAAATAGTATTATTTTAAATCAAATGATATACTTATTACAAAAGAACTATACCTTAAATATAGTAAAAAATTAAAGGAATTTCAAGATAAATCTAAAAAAGCTTTAGCTAATCTAAAATCTATTATATTAATAGATTTAGAAGAAAGATTTAAAGATAAATTAAAAGCTAAAGGGTTCTAGGATATTATAAATAAAATATATAATAAAACTTTATTAGATGTCACGGATCGCACTCAATCGTAATGCGATCGCTCACGTGCGCGTCCGCGCACGTGTACGATCACGTGTACATAGCTAGTATATAAGAGCGCTCTACGAGCGCTTTGCCTCCTATTCTGTATTTGTAGATTCTAAGGATAAATTGTACTCTGCTCTCGCAGTTCTCTAAGGCAAAGTGTTACATTAGATATAATAAATTGATATTTTTATCAGAAATAGACAGCAAGTTGTATATAAAAGAGTGATATTATATTATATTATTGAATCTACATATAGTAAGATAAACATGTAAAGGGTTTTATATATTTGGGCACAGATCACGTCATGTGTTTTCCAATATCCTTTCTATGGTTGAATCGATTATATAAAATACATAGAACTAATTTATATATAAGTGTAAAGTAAGCCTCATTAATTTTTGTAATAGAGCCAACTTTTCTAAATCGCCTATAGTATCTACATCTCCTATAGAATTCGATAACCCTACGATTTCTAATCGTATTATAATACAAGAGTACTCCTTAGTTCATTCCCCTATCTATAACAAATGAAATGATATATAACCAATCATTATATATATATAACTTTGCTATATTTTAGTAAAGTTAGTAAACCTTATTTCATCTCTTTGATCTCATTCAGAAGTAACGTTTTAGTTTCTTTCAAAATTCTTTAATTTCATAATTATATTGATCAAATTGACCAAATTGAGTCTTAGCTCTCGAGGTTTAATTCAAAACCTTTTCTATAAACTATAAAGTTAGAGTATGTAAATTGTTTTATAAGAATATTAGCTGTTTATTTAGTTCCTGGAATTTATATAATATATAACGTGGTTTATCACCGAGCGGTTCATATCACCGAGTGGGTCACTTTCACCTCAATTTACTATTCTTGATTTCAAGATGTATTTTATTAATCATTTATTATGTAATCTAGTAATAAAGAAGCACAAATATATTTAGTTATTGAAGCTTTTCAAAAAGATAAAAAATTAAGTATTCAAAAGACTGTTAAGCTATATAATATATTGTATATAATACTTATATGCAAAATAGATAATTCGACTTTATGTATAGAAACTTGAGCGAATTGTTATAATATTATAGAATTGGAAGAGGAAGTGATTGTTTAATATATATTTGATATGGATAATAGAGGGTTTTCATTTAAACTTAGGGGTATAGAAGATATAACAAATTATATTCTTTAATTGTGAGGGGCAAAGAAGATTGGAAAGCTTTGGGCTTATCGATTTGTAAAGTGTTATATAGAATTAAAGATATGTTTTAATTGCGTTTATGACTTTCAAAAAGTTTTTTGTGAAGATCCTAAATTTATTGAAGACTAGTTTTAATTAGTTTCGAATATGCAAGCGAAATATAATATCCTCGATTGCGATTTCTACAACTTCAATGAAACCGGCTTTATGATGGGTATAATATGCCCTGGAATAGTGGTAACTAGTACTGAACGAAATGGCAGAAGCAAGGCAATACAATCAGGCAATAGAGAATGGGCTATAGCGATTATATGTGGTAATAGAGAGGGTGAAACTATACCTCTATTTTTAATGGTTTAAGGATAGGTTCATCTTTCCAATTGGTATACCGAAACCGATTTTCCTGTGAATTGGACTGTTAAACCTACTTCTAATGAATGGACAAATAATGAGACAGGATTGGATTGGTTAAAATACTTCAATAAATATATAATTGGTTGTAGAGTGGGCAAATATTGAATGTTAGTGTTAGATGGATACAAAAGCTACAAATCAATAGTTTTTCAGTTATATTACAAAGCAAATGATATTATATGTATCGGATTATTATTGCATTTTAGTCATTTAACTTAATCACTTGATATTGGATACTTTAGTATCCTAAAATGCTTATATAGTAATCAAATTGATGAGTTTATTAAGGCATATATTAATCATATTTCTAAGGTTGAATTTTTTATAGCTTTTAAAGCTGTATATCAATAATCAATCACTTCTCAGAATATAAAGGCTGGATTTAGAGAAGTTGGATTAATACTATTTGATTTTAAAGCTATACTTTCAAAATTAGATATTCGAATTCATACATTTACTCCCCCCCCTTTCAATCCAGATCTTTGGATTTTTCAAATCCCTTACAATCTAACTGAAGCTCTTTCTCAATCGACTTTAGTAAGATCTCAAATAAATTGTTATTAATCAAGCTCTTTTATACCTATATTCGATACTATACTAGCTCTAATTAAAGGTACAGAGAGATCAGTTTATGAGAATATACTTTTAAATGTAGAGATTTGTATACTTCGGAAGGCAAATGAGGCATTAAGTAAATATCGATGTACGAAAAAGATTCAATTATATCAAGGAGGAGTACTTACTAAATAAAAGACTACAGATATATTATTTCAGCAAAAGGTTGATATTCAGATTCAATGTAATAAGTGTCAAAATGGGGGAAATTCTAATAGGGAAGTATTTATTAGTTGATGTTGTAGTAAATGTGAAAGGATTGGTTACAATTTAAGAACTTATCAAAATAGTATAATAGATTCTAGATTATTAGATTCTTAATAGTTTCAATCAATTGATTCAGTTTTTGTTGAGGAATATAAATTTAAAGTAATAAATTGAGGTAAAAGTGATCCACTCGGTGATATGAACTGCTCGGCGATAAACCACGTTAGTCTTTTAGTATCCACTATATCTTTCCGAATATAATACTATTGAATATCGATGTGCTTTGCTTTGCTATAAAACTTATTCTCTTATATTCAATCAACTCTATTAGTGTTATTGTAATATAAGGTTGGGATAAAGGGTTCGCTTTCAGAGTGTTCATCTAAATCTTTAATTAGCTTTTTTATTCAAGCAATTTCTTTTGCTTCTTTATTAGCTACAATAATCTCTATTTTTATTATATAAAAAGATATTGATTTCTGTTTTATTAAAGATTATACTATAGCTTTATTATATTTAATGATTGCTACTCCTTGAACAAATTTTTTATTAGTTATAGATTCCTAAGTTGAATCTGTATAAACCCGATATTTGTATACAAGTATATTAAATCGATTTAAATAAACTGTACTAATTGAGTATATACCAGTAAGATATTGAAGCAAGTGTTTTGTAAGTATTAGATGACTTTCCCCTGGTGTGTATATAATACAAGCGAACTAGTCAATGGTATACAGTATATCAGATCGAGTATAATTAAAGATATAAATAATATTATTAACAATTTGAAAATATAAAATCCTATTGTTTTTACAAAGAAACTTGTTTTTGTATGCATTCTGTACAATTATATTAGGAGGTAAAAGTAAGTCCTTTGTATTGATGAGATTAATATCAAATCTCTATAGAATTCTTTTTATATAATTTAATTAATATATCTTAAATAATCGATCTTATCAATATTACTCTATTTGAATACCTAAAAACATACTAATTTCTTCTAAATCTTTACATTTCCATTAATATCCGATTATCGTTTTTATTAAATTAACATTGATATGATTTCCTATTATCAATAAATCATTTATATATAATAGAACATATACTCCCTTTTCTATAGAGAGATTTAAATCTGTTATAGATTCTTGAATCCAATTTCTTCAAAGAATCTTTATATAATCATTTACTAAATTCTTAAAGCTTGTTTTAGTTTATAAAAGGACTTCTTGAATTTGAGATATAGTTTATCTTTAAACTTGATCTCAAAGAAAATTTCTTTAAAAAAACTTAATATTTTTATAAGGATTTCTATATTTGTTAGTTTATTATTCAAGAAAGTAGTATCAATATCTATATTATCGATCTCTAAATCTTTTGCTATAGCTTTTGCTAGTAAAGTATATAATATTAAGTACCTTACTACATTAACAAAAGTCTTTTAGAAGTCTATTCTATATTTTTAAAAATAACTCTTGATTACTAGTCTTACTTTTCTTTTAGCCAACTTGCTAAAGCAATCTAATTTATTTTTTAGAACATATTTACTACTTAATAGCTTACAGCCTATAGGTATAGTTCTATTTATAACTTTGAAGATATTATTATCCTTGAGACTCTACAATTCATTTCTGATTGTCTCCATTCATGCTTGAGTGTTTTTTTATATAATGTTCTTAAGCTCTATTATTTCTTTCAGTATTGATTTAGAGTCACTAATTGAGAAGTTTTTAGAATATATAAAAGCAGTATGTAATACAACTATATACTAAACAATCTAATTATTAAAGATTTTTCTTAATTGTTTTTTGTAATTCTTATTCAGAGCATCCTAAACTAAAGCAGTTATCAGAATAGATCTAACCTTTGAAGTCTCTATAATTATTTATATTCTTTATCTTGAAAATAGAGATACTTATATATTTTGTACTAAATGTTTAGTTCCCTATAGTTATTACTACTATAGCATTTACAAAGAATAGATTCAAGCTTTCTTTCGCTCATTTTGAATTTAAGCTTCCTTTTATTTATTAATATATACATTCTCTTGTATATTTTATACTACCAATTATACCCTTCTTTTTATAGTCTTTTGTTTATTATATGGAAAAGATTTCCTTTTTCTCTCTATCCCAAGCGGTTCTGAAATTTTCTTATTTTTAAGATCTTTAAATAAATATTTATATTTATTGAAGTCAGTATTTACTATTTTATTAATAGTTTTAGTATAAAGATTGAGAAGGCAATAAATATTGTTTCTATTTATTCCAATTATAATATACTCTTCTTTGAATATTTTCGACTCGAATTTCTTTATTATCAAATTAGGTTGTTAAGAGTTTTTTATTTATACTTTATAATCAAATATCCTAAGCTTTTTAAAATCAGATTATCTACTATATATAATCTTGTATGGAATGACTACTATAGAGAGTATTCCAGCTTTTCCAAAAAATAAAGATTTGATAAAAGATCTGTTTCTTAGATATATAGTATATTTAGTAGTGAGTTCTTATATATCAGATCTAATCCCAGATTCGCTTAACAGCGATTTTGTAATAGTATTAATATCTTAAATCTTCTTTTTTGCAACTCCATTTATAGAATATTTTCTGGAAGATAATAGTTCAAAGATTAGATCTCTCTTTCCAATTTCTATTTGAAATAATATTCCAAATTTACTTTTCTTATTATTAGCTTTGATAATAGCGATTTTGCAATTGAACTCTTTCTCAATCTGATTGATTAAATCTATCAATATAGATACAATAATACCAGCAGATTTATCTTTTATAAATCTAGTCTAAATTGTTTTTATTATATTGTTAACAATTATAATAAAGTATTTATTTCCATTTTCAGAAGGTTCTTGGATTCCTGATAGATTTATAGATATGCGAATGGTTATATGCTTGTTGAAATATTTATTTATTCTTTTTGTAAAGCAAGGTTTGTAAGCTTTTCTATTAGTATTTCTCTTTCTTTTAGTATAATATAGATTATTCGAAGCTTTTTTCAGTTTATTTATTTGATTATAATTGAGATAACCTAGTTACTGATATATATTCTTAGCTTTATTATTATTCATATTAATATCTTTTATTTCAGAATTTAAATATACTATATAAATATATTGAACAAAAGATTATTAAATAATATAGTTATTGTTTATATATCTTATAGACATTTCTAATTAACCAAATTTCCAATAGAATATTAAGTCCCCTTCGAAAATGATTTTCCAATCTATCTTCACAAAAGTACTAATTAAAATAAATTGAATCAATCAAAAGTCCTTAATATATCAAATATCTTTTAATATAAGGTTTTTGATAATAGCTATTTTATATATAATACTTAAGGTATATATATCACTTATAATTTTAATCTATTGTAATAAGCTTTAATATATAATATTAATAAGATTCTTAATAAAACTAATAAAGTA
>PQXN01000474.1:0-18221 GCA_004786275.1 Botryotinia convoluta
CACCCATACCCTCCCCCTCCTCCCCCACCCCATCAAAAAACCCCAACATCACATCATTACAACTCTTCGCGCCTCCCATCGGCGACATCCTCGCGCTCTGCTGCGGAGTCGGCGTCGTAATCGCCGTTTCAGTCGAGGAATCCCCCGCTTCACCCTCTCCCTCCCCAGACCCAGAACCCTCTCCTTCCTCTCCCATTTCCATCTCGTTCCCCTCCTTATCCCCACCCCTAATCTCCACACTCCATTTCAGAGAAGACCTTCTTCTCTCCTCGGCCAAAGGCGATAATTCACATTCATCCCACCCCCTACTGAGTCTCTCCACCTCTCCATTCTGCACCTGTTGCGATATACCAGAAGGAGCCGTAGAAGTAGAAGCAGAAATAGAAGACGAAGGAGGTTTAAAGAAATTAACCGGTGAAAAGACAGGCGCGTCCGTATTCCAAAACTCATTTGAATACTTTCTTCCCCCTACACTCGCCTTCGCATCTCCAGGACAAGCACCACCAACACTGACGCTGCCACAGGGTTGAAACGCAGGAGTGCTCGCATTCAACATTCCCCCATGTCCATATCCATATCCACCACCACTATATCCATAACCATTCTGACCAACACCCCCACCCCCACCCGCACCAACAAAACAATTCCAATACCCCCTCTGCCACTCCATCATCTCCTCATTAATCCTTCTCTGCCATTCAATCTGCATCCATCTCCATCTCCTCTCCTCCTCCCCAATCTGCTGCAACCTCTCCATCAAAATCCTCTCCTGTCTCGTACACTCCTTAATCCGACATTTCAGCCACAAGATTTGTTTCTTCAGTTTACGACGAGTGGGCGCCTGCGAGTGCGGTGTCGTGGGTGTAGAGATGGAGGAGAGAGGAGATGTGATACCTATCCCCGTACCCTCCAACTCCGCAGCTAGGTTTATGGAAGCGAGACTAGTTTCTGCCGCTGCAATTTTCTGTCGTAGTGAAAATGCCTTGAAGTTTTCTCGAGAAAGTGATAGGAGAAGATAATGGTGTTCGGGGTTGAAAAGTTGGGTTTGGTATGGTTGTGGTTGAGGGATTGCAAAGGGATGATGTTGAGTTAAAGGGAGAACGGATAGTGGATTGATCTGGTTATGATGTGCTAAAGGGGGGGCTGACACTGGATATGCAGAGTTGAGATTTTGAGGATTCTGAGAATGCCGAGGGGGATAGGGTTGTTGAGAGGGCGGCGCGAGATCTGTTACTAGACTTAGGGATCTACCAATAGATTTACCACGGCATGGTAATGTGGTTTCATGATTTTCTTCCATTGCATATAATGAGTTTGCTAACAGAATTTTACTTGCTTTCTGATACGCTTGGGAATGATATTGCTCGTTACAAGTGAGCGACAATATATAAATTCAATTTTCAAACAAGTCAAATGAATGATGCTGTTGAGGGAGGATACATTGACGCTGTCTGAAAAATTGGTACAACAAGTATATAGCAATCTCCAATAAAGAAAAAGCACTAGTGATCCCGCCCAGAATCGTAGCGAATTGACTTACCGAAAGAATATAAAAAGTCTCAGGCTATCTAACATACTCACTAATAGAGGGGTAACAGGAAAGTAAGACTAAGAGGCTTTCACGAAAATTAATGATGGACCGGCGTTGTCTCGAGATTTAAATTAGATTTTTCCGCGTCAAATTGAACAAAGAAGCACGATTACCACGAGGTCGCTACTAATTAAGTCGAAGATGTAACATCGTTTCTTTGTTAAAGAGATCCATCTCTCGTTATAGGTCGGACCATCCTTCTTTCAAGAGGGCCAAAAGACTCGGATCAGAAATGAAAGGGTTAAGGAATAAACCGAAGTTGGTGCCTGAGTAGCTTCAAGAATCGTGCAGAGTGTTCTTTGTGCTTGGCATTCCGGACAAGCCTCCATACGAGCAAAGACTAATAGCAATCAAGCTATGTACTTGAAAGGCCAGGCTGATCTCCGTAGAGATCAAATAGTCTTCTAGATCGATTTGTCCCACTTGGAAGTCGTGAAAATCGGGTTGTAGATAGAAGGATATTTCCATCATGGAAATGCCATAAGACAGACTCTTACTTATACTCAAGTAGAGGGCTTATCTTCAACAGCAACTACCCCCTCAATTTTTGTGGCTGGTTTGGTATTAGTGTCCTTTGACTCCAAGACGGAAGTCGCCTTTGGGACTAAGAGCGCTGGTGATTCCAATGGCTGCTCCAGAGACTGCAGTGGCTCATTTCCCGAACAAAATAAATCCCCTGCAAGCATGTAAATTCTTTCTTTCTCTGCCACCCCATTGGCACATCCTCCAACTTCGTGTCTAAAAATCCGACTATAATCCTTGGCTTTTAATTGTAGCTCTTCGTTGTTAATACTCTCACCGTCCCAGCCAATCAATTGCATTTCAGCTATTTCAACAGGTAAATCCGACAGAAGAGTTTGCAAAGACGCTGAAATCAATGGCTCCTCTTTGTGTTTTAATGATAGATGCTCCGTTGGATTCGCTGTAAAATCTGTTGCTTCATCTGGCTCGTTCGTGTATTCTTCTGGAGCTGTGTATAGTTCTGTATGAATAGTAGATAAAGCATCCCAGCTTTCGAAATGAGGATAAAGAGTCCAATACCCACGTACCCTTGCTAAATTAAGAACATACTCTAACCACGACGGGTAGGTTTTGCTGACGTGTTTTTTTCCTAAGGTGGCTGATGGGGGTAAGGAATGTTCGGAAAACATCGATCTAGCTATGAAATCATGGAGTTCCACCCATTTATCTCCAAAATAAAGAGCAGCGTTGCTGTTTGGAGCTTGCCATAGAAATGGACTAGGGTTTGTACTTGACGGCGGTGTAAATGACGTTGAATCATTGAGATAAGTTGTTGGTAGATCAAGACTTATCCCAAGCATATTCTTTTGGCCAATTGCTCTATTGTAAGAGTATCTATACTCTAATAGTGCAAATTTGAGGTAATGAAAGAAGAGTGGAGAAAGTTCGACTTGAGGAGAAAGAACAAGAACATGAGCGGACATAGGATCCGCAGGCCAAAACGATTCCATGAATTTGATCGAATTTTCCTCGGGAGTGAGTCCATGTTGTGGGATCCGATGATGAAGTGTCAGGAGACTGGTCTCATCTTGACTACGCTTTGGTGGCCACTTAAATTTCGAAAGATATTGTTTAGTAGATTCATCGACGTCATGCGGCAATTCTATCGTTAATCGCGGGATGTTGCTGGAAAAATAATCGGCTTTCTTAAGTGACGTGAGTAACCTGATCAAAGATCCAGATTTTTGTGGTTGCGCGTGAACAACTATATCAATGCTGATTTTGGTCCAGGCTATAGATATTAGCTAAACGGAAACAGTTTCTTTCTTCAGAGATGTACTCACCACTCAATGCGGCACTATCTAATTGAACAATCCACATTAGATTTTGTTCTATATTTTTAGGAAGTTCAATCAAGGTTCTGTCAATTGCATTGGCCCTGGTCCTAAAGGCGGAGATTAAGAAATTATCCTCATCCCCAGATGCGTCAATAAGAACAGCTTGAGGATGGACGAATGCATTGATATGATTGAAACCTGCAGAACAACTGACTTCCATTCGAAAATCTGAGCTTTGCAGAGAATAATCTGGTCGTGCGTCTAGTCGTGTTAGAACATCGAACAAAACCTTAGGAAGGAATTCATACCATGAAAGAAGATCTGGCAATCCTTATTGACCCCATTCACAGATTTCAATATATCCATCGGTATGTCATCTCTTCCCATAAATGCAAAGTGTACATAATTTCTTTCTCTCAATGCCATCTCGCATGCAATGGGTAACAAAGTCGAAGCGCTTTTTAAACTCGAGGCTGCAAATAACTAAGCACTTTATTAGCTGTGAAATATCATACTAATTTGCCAAACTAAGAACATACCACATTATTATTGACAGGATCAGAACCTTTGACCTTAGACATTGCATGTAAAGTCGTCGCCAATTGATAGAATTTAATGGGGCCATTGAAGTTGTGCCCTATCTCGGTCGATTCATCGTCATTTGATTTAGAAGCTTGATTCGAATTGAGCTGTGGAGATGGAGCTCTCGAACCAGCTTGCGCAGGAATTCCTCCATTCTGAGTATAATGTGGTCTTTGTCGCGGATTCTGAAGATCTGTCGGCATATTCTTATAGAAGTAATAGAGACCAATTCCAACCAGCAGACCTATTATAATCTTCTTCATTGATCGACGTTGGACATGTGGCCTTCGATGTTGCCATGCCATTCCCAATGGCGTTTTCGAGCCAGGCCTATGATCATCATCTCGTTTTCCCAATTCCACATCACCATGGAAAAGCCTTGGTGGGAGAGGCATTGTTATGTGCGCTTCCCACACTTGTTAAGAGAGAATAGCCATGCGGACAATTAGATTGGATTGTGGAAGTGTGAAGGTATAGGTAAGGAAGGCAAGAACTTCAGTTGAACCTCCACATAAGAGTATACAGACGATTATAGAATTGCGATTCAACAGTACAAATGATCAATGGAAGAAGTGTTCAAAAGAAGGAAATGATGGATATGAATGAAGTTCGTATTGGTTTGATATTATCTGAACTCTAAGATAGCTCGAGTTTAAGATTATTACATACACATAGACAATGCACGGACGTTTTGATGAGACTTGGCATTATTGATACTGACATTGCCGCAAACATCAAGGATTCAAAACCCATGCTCCATGCTCTCCATCAAACCAAGTGTTCCGACCCTCAAATTCGCCCCTCCATAAGACATACTTATACTTAGCCTCGCTTATGTCATCTCGGTTTTCCCAGATATCATCAAACCCTTTCAACATCGCTAAAAAGGAAAAAGAAAAAAGAAAAAAGAGCAACACACCTCGTCATACTTGACAACATAGCGGCTTCAAAAACTGCAAAAGTATCATTTGAATGACCAGACTGGGGCACGATCCCAGGACCTTGTCCGTATTTAACAGGTTTGAAGTGTTAAGGACACGTGATAACCAACTACACCATCCGGCCCATTTAGTTGAAGGTCGTTGTGCTTGTTTGAGTATATATTACAGATCAATTGAGCCGAGAATTTTTTGGATGTACCTCACCAACATGCACATATCAATTCATCACCAATAGAAAGTAAAGTGTTCTATTTTTCTATTTTTCTCATTGTAAGAAGGTTCGAGGAAGGGTAATGCTCTGTAAAGTCATTATGTTTTATTAATTGTTGTTTCTCTTTATCTACTATGCGACAGGCATCATCTTTTGGATCAAGTAGAAGGATCTCGAGTTGAAGAGCTAGTATCTTACTGTCGAATTGGTCCATGGTGGGAATTTTATAATGATCAATGCCATTCAGTTCAATGTTGCATATTATATCAATACTATTTCAATTAATCATGTTGAATCCCATCCACGCCGTTGAAATCACTGTGGAATCTTACTTCAACAATACAACATAGTCATCATTGTCATTGTTATTGTCATCCTTGCTAGCTAATCATGAGTATGATGTTTGGTTTTAGGAAAACAATTGAAAAGAAATACTTCTGCTAGATGTATCTTTTTTCAATCTACAGATATTGGATCTGAGACACTTCACTGAGTCCTATCACTAGCCCTTCATTAAACACCATGGCGTAGACTGATCCCCTCGATGAACCTCAACGCAGGCCATCGTCGGATCACATTGGGAGTATCCGACAAAATTCCTCAAATGTCACAACTAATTTACTCCGTCAGGAGTGGGCTCTCCTTCATTCTCTGCAGCTAGCCTCAACAAATTCTCCATGTAGTCGTCTACAGACGAGAATACAGCCTCATCCGACCCACGACCCTCATTGAGCAATTTCAAGACACCATCAGATCCGACCGAGTCAAAGACATCAGTAAATTGAGCCTCTCTCTTCCATTCGGGATCAACACTGAGCTTGTAAGCTCTCCATTTCCTGATTACCTTGATCATGTCGGCGCTGTACTTCTTCGCTACACATGGATTCTCTTCGAATATCGTTAGCAAGCCTGAAGCTCGTTGGAGCTTAGCGGCCCTGTTCAACTGTTTTCAAGGATTAAAACGATGCTTCAGATGACTTGAGGAATACCATACTGAAATCCGCGCCAATACACCAAACTTGGATGCCATGATTCTAATGTCTTCGATGGTTCTGACTTTCTTAGATACCTCTACTGTACGTTCCAGGGCCAAGGATAGAGTCTCGGGTGAGCGTAGGAGTTCCTTGCAGTGGTGCTCTATAAGCCCAATAATCTAAGGAAATGATGTTGGTATTAGCGACAACGAATGCCCTCGAAGTAATCGAGAGAGTTAGTAAAATATAACTTGAAGATAGACGTACAGCTTGCTCGTTATCCATTGCGTGTGGTGTGGCAGTGGTAACTTTAAGATTGGGAGGCTTTAGTGCTTCGGTGGTGACAATGAGTTGATAGGCGTTGAGATTGTCTGCTGTAACCTTTGAGTTTGCGAAATGAGAAAGTAATGAAGAAATCTGAAGGAGAGAGAATAGTTGAAAGATTAATTAGGTGCCCGGCTGCAAAGTTCGCTTCTGGAAATGTTGTATATTGCGCTATATTCACTTATTTACTACGCGTCCCATACGGCTCGTGTAATTCACATAGAAAAGTGAATATGCTTACTTGGTAGCTTGCTGGCCTCATATCATCTTTTAATGTCCCCAATCCAGTATTCGAAACCAACTGATCTCTCAATCTTCAAACCTGCCGGCTAACCTATCTAAGCGATATTCAAACTATTTGTGTTGTCTCTTGAATCTTTGAAACCTCCCACCACAAGACAATATTTCTTTCCTCAACTTTCCAAATATTTTTCCAAACCAATTTGAAATTTACCTCTCTTCATTAAAGCCAACGATAATGATCACCTTTACTTTTTGCTTCTTGAATCGAATGGGAAGACTTCCAATCAAGAGGTTTAGCACAATCAATCGCTTTACCCTTTGAATCAACTCGAAGGTTTACAATCAGAGTAGGTGTATCCATCAAGATTGAATTATAACGATTAGCTAACTTGAATAGCCAAGATGACCGAAAGATCCAACACCAGGCCCGACCCTTATATAGTCGAAACTGCTGAGAGACAATCAAAAGTGATCAGCTTGATCAATCAAGTAGACGAATACGTTCGATGGATCTTGGCAGAAGAGTTAAGAGCCTGCCAAGTGGTGGGAGGAATTCGCAGTACCATGCTGGAGACAATGATGCCGCTCGACATGGAGAATCCATGGTTCGATGAAAAGGATGACGGATCAAGAAGCTCGGCCCGATTTACTGACTTCATCGAGAACCTCGAGAACATGGCGTCCCAAAGATATGTCGAACTTGTCACACGTGGCAGGATTCTTCTTGTGCACAAACTTCTTATACTTAATAAGGACATCAAACTATGCCGATTGCAACCTCTCAGTGAATTACATTCAACCGCATCCATTCGATTCCGTCGTGAAAGTTATCGGGTTATCTTAAGGGTGCTCAGAAGTGACTGTAGGTCCTCCTTGAGTCCATCAAGGGATGAATGGGGAGAGATAATGGAAGAAGTAAGGTTAGCAGATAACGGAGGATATCCAAAGGAGCCATTGACCGCGAACGAGCTCGAGAATTACTTCGACCCTGACATCTTTGTAACCCAGAGAGTCAGACGAGATAGCAGAATTACCGAAAACAAATGGCGGGGGATCATTGCGGCAAAGATGAAGATAATGATAGACGAATACAAGGTGAGCAGACAAGGTCTAGAACTGTTCGTCACTCAGATTGACGAGTTGTACACTTGCTAGTACCCAAAGAAGGGCAAAGATTCCCCATATTTTCAAGCGAATGGAGATGCCTGGGACTCTAGCTCGGAGGATGACAACATCGCGGCCGGAGTCGGACAATGTAAGCCTTGTTCGTAGTCTTTCATCGGTGTTAATACTCATCGACGATGTTACCAGCTCTTCCAGGCTATCAACAAATGAATCAAAATCAACAACCGAGTTCGTCTTCTTCCAAAGCTGGTACTTCAAACTCGACAGAAAGTGCTAACCGTCAGCAAGGACATCATTCAATATCATCTGATAGCACAATACACGACACCGAAACATCCAGCAAGAACACCATCGTAAAGAAGCGAAAGCGATCGACTTCAATCTCCGAAACAAGCGACGCCAGTACCGAGCCTGAATCCAAACGCCGCTCTGGAAAGAATGCATCTACTCCTACGGTAGATGATCCAACGACATCGTTGAATGTGAGAAGGATGTAAATGGATAAAACACAGAAAAGAATGCCATTTGATGAGAAGATGAAGGAAATTATAGCTTTGAATAAGGAAACATATTACTTAGAGCATTGATAAATTTTCGAGGCACTCGGGTATTAGCGTTCGGCGACAGGTCACTTCCCTTTAACAGTCTAGAATGTTTTCTGAAATGACTTACTTTTATTTTGAGATGACAGTTGGGTTTGATAGAGATAGCTTTTAATA
The DNA here is from genome assembly GCA_004786275.1 of Botryotinia convoluta. Lineage (NCBI taxonomy): Eukaryota > Fungi > Ascomycota > Leotiomycetes > Helotiales > Sclerotiniaceae > Botryotinia > Botryotinia convoluta. The sequence continues at coordinate 8,510 of PQXN01000474.1, forward strand.
TGATAGAACATTCCCCAAAATCCAAATTTGGTAGGAAGTGATTAGCATTTTACTATAAAATGCTTGCTTGACCTTCACAATATCTATACACCATAAAAAGATCTCACTACCCACACGATCCTCTCCCACCCGCCAGCCAACAGCTCAAAAGAATCCAATCAATACAAATAATAAACATCTCATCAACCCAACCCTGCAAGAATACCACAGCCATAATAACAACAATAATAATAGTACCTTCTACAGTGAAATAGAAGATCAACTCATGCACACATCCAACCTGGAGCCGATTTCACCCCAAAGATATTTTCATTAACCTCACCAAATCAATTACATAAGAAAGCGTGATGAAACTTTAATTTTTGTTGCACGTCTTAATTAATTGAGACGCACTAACATTATTTGGTCCATCTGACAAAGAGACTCTCGGACGCTATTGAATGAACCACGGACATCAATCAAAAGGAGCCTCAATACACTTATTATACCTCATCACTCAAACGAATTATACATTCAGAACACTAATAAAGCACCCCAATGCGCACAGATTTCGGTACCATGAAAATACTAAACTGAATTATAAGTGTCATCACATTTTGCAATCAAACACGTAGTAATTCATTGAATTGGAAGCATTATATTTATCTTCCGAAAAAATCATTGCTTTAAAGAAACCATGCAAGTCGTGTCCGTAGTCCAACAACATTATAATCTCAAGCTTTAACCTTCACTTTTATGATCCACCCATGCATCAATAGTTGCCCGTCGTACCATTTGACAATGCCCCATTACTGTGCCCGTTAATTAGACCGTTCGCCTTTCCATTTGTGTGAGAAGCATGACCATTGGTTCCATTGGCATGGCCATTAGTTCCATTTGCGTGTCCATTGGTTCCGTTGGTATGACCGTTAGTTCCGTTAGTGTGTCCACTGGTTCCATTTGCATGGCCATTGGTTCCATTCATCTGACCAGCCTTTTTCGCTGCCATTTCAATAATTCTTTCTTCTTCCATCTTCGCGTTCTCGGTGTAACCTGTGTCAGAGGCATCGACAAATGCCTCGAGTCCTTCTCCATTTCTAGGGTACTCCTTCATAATCTCCTTGTGGCGATGTAAAGCCTGGTTCATCTCCTCGGCAGAAACATCATTCAAGAAGGTGCAAGACCCAAGAGGGTTTGGAACAGCGGCTCTGAGTTTGCCATCTCGTGTCTTAAGAATAGCAGCAGTAGCCTTCTCGAGGATCTCTTCATCGAATTGATGATGATCCATTGAAAGACCTGCACGAGAGAACAAGTTCAAGATGCGGCGATGCTCCTCATCACTCAAGAGCTTTCGTTGATTGGCAAGAGTTGCCGAGTAAGCCATGTCAATGGATATCGCGTGGCCGTGTCGGAGAGGTGTTTCCGGAACAAGCTCATGAAGAGGTGACCATCTAATAATGTTAGACTGAGAAACAATTTGAAATATATAGCGGTGGACTACTTACGTGTGCCCATAGGCAATTACACGATCCAGACCAATCTCATGAAGGTTTGGTGTTTCCAACTTCAACATTTCGTGGATACCCCCTCTGTTAATCGTGTCTGCGGCATCGATCAATTCCTTGGAGGAGCCATCAGCTCGACCGAAAGAATTCTCAATAAGCTGTTCACAGTATTTGTCTAATAGATCGAAAGTGGGGAGGTGAGAGCAGGATGAAATCTTGATCAATTCGGCAAAACCATTACGTATCTGCGCAGTTGGAAGTGTTCGTAAAAATGTGAAGTCAAGGAATGTATGAATGGGAGCGTGATAAGCGCCTAGTCTGTTCTTGTAATTGCCATAGTTGACTGCAACCTTGATTGACACTGATGCGTCAATTAATCCAATGACGGTAGTTGGAACACGAATAAAGTTGGTGTTTCGTCTGTATGCTGCGCAAGCAAATCTATGGAAGAATAATTGTCAGACTTTATTCACATGACTTGAAGATTAGTGTGATTATGCAACTCACCCGGCAACATCAGTGACAAGACCTCCTCCGACAACAAGAACTGGCTCCTACAAGTATGTTAGAATGACACATGACAACTTAGCAAACGATGGTCAGAGTACAAACTTTGCGATAGATTCCAAATTCGGTCATGGAATCCACAATACTCAAAAAGGTAGGAATGGTCTTTGCCTTCTCTCCAATCTTTGTTTTGTGGAATACCAGCTTGATGTTGTAGTGCTGAAAGTACTTCTCCATCTGCTTTCCGTAAACATTGTAAATGTTCATGTCAGTGACGGCTAAGCATCTTCCCCAATGGGTATAGCACTCGGCAAGATTTGGATTGTCGATATTGAAGACACCATCAATGAAAGTGAAGTCATATTCAATCTTCTCATAACCTTCAACGTGGAACCCGGCATGGCCGGACTTGGTTGTGGTCTCTGAAACGGTTGCTTTGAGGTCTGACATGTTGAAAAGAGTTGAATGAGAGGTATGAGATGTATTGTTGAAATTCTGGTTGCAGTTTTCCCAACAAATCTTGGGAGAGGGATGTTTTTAAGCACCCCTCGACAGGGATAGCAAGAAGTCAACGTCACTAAGACTTTTCTATTAGTATGACTAATATTGCACCATTATACACTATCATACACCAAGATCAAACTATGTAACATATCGATATTGATCAAATGCAAGCAGTTGAGTTACGGAGATTGTTCAGTCAAACATGCAAGGTGACAATAGCCAGTTCACAGACTCAATCTATGACATTATCACCCCACGCTAACCAGGAAGGGTTCAGCCATCGAACAACGTTCCAGACTACATTGAGGTCAATTCCGAAACCAGGAACAAGCAAATACAAAGAATTTGAGTTGCCGGGCGAAATCGTGGCTCTACGCTAACTTACAACGAAAATGCAACAGGCAGGCGCGAAGAGAATGCAAAGGCCAGGGATGTGGCTCGCGGCCCGCGCCTGGCATGCTAATGCTCTAGCATGAGCGAATTCCATGACCCCACGATCAGCTGGTTCGAGATCTCGGGTAGGTTTAGTCCATGGTTCACCTTACACTATCTTCATAGCTTTGCTGTTCGGAAATCTTGACACTTGGTATGATAGCACAGCATCCGCATCTACCCGTTCGTACTACTTCAGGTTGGAGGCGTGCGTTTGCTTATCATTTCCATTGGGGTACATTTGCTATCTTGTAAACTACTACAAGGTAACATTTCTGTAGCTTTGTCGTATTTTATATGCTTTCATTGAAGCACCGGCCTTTGTTCAAAGATTTGATAAACAAAGGAAAGCTCCTCGAGCTCCCCCACATAGCCTGTCACGCTAAAACAGTAGTCTAAGCCTTAGCGCAATTAGGTGCATTGATGCATGCATCCTGGGGGATATAGTTCGATATTAGAACACCGAATACGACACGTCAAGAAAGTCAATGACACCAACACCTTTCAAACTATGCGAAAATCAAGATCTGATTACGACGTCTGTGCCTAGAAAGCAAGGCCACGAATCTCGGAAGATTGTATGCAATGAGACATCTTTGTTTTCACTATGCCATTCCTAGACGTTTGTGCTAGGTATTAGATTTACTGCTTAGCAGACATTGACAAGAAACTTCAAGCAGTATCAATAGTAGGTATCAAATTGACCTCAACGCCTTTTGCAAAGACATCAATATGGCTCCATTTGACAAGACGAAATCATATGCTTCACAGGAAGAAACATTTGTAGGTTTTCTGACTATATTTGAGTACGTTTCACTGCTAACTTTCCCCGTAGTTCGATGACGGTAGAGAAGAAGAACTTGTCGAGTTTGTGCGAAATCATCACGATCGATCTAAGATTCAAGGTTCGCCGGCGAACGTTCTCAAAGCTATCGATGAGTATGGACGAACGAAGAGATATCTCATGAATGTAGGAGAGGACAAAGGAGCTATTGTCACCAAGATAATCAGTGAAAGAAAGCCTCATATAATGGTTGAGCTCGGAGGGTATTGTGGATATTCTACAATACTTTTTGGGTCAGCAGTACGAGCTGCAGGGGGAGCGAAGTATTATTCATTGGAGAGAAGTCCGAAGTTCGCGAAAGTTATCACTGCTCTCGTAGAATTTGCTGGTCTCGAAGAATTTGTTGAAGTCATCGTTGGTCCTAGTAACGAGGGAATTCAAACACTACATTCTCGCGGATTGAAGACCATTGATATGATGTTCCTAGATCACTATAAGCCAGCATACACGACTGACCTAAAGTTATGTGAACAACTGGGCCTGATCAAAAAAGGAACAGTTCTTGCTGCCGACAATGTTATTAGTCCAGGAAATCCTCCATATCTGGAATATGTGCGAAGCAGTGTCGAGGACAAACTTCAGAAGCTGAAGCAGGAGGGACAGCTGGATACTGATGGGTTTGCCAAACGATCTGCCACTCAGTATGGTGGGATTGAGGCTCTAGATACTGGAATCAAAGGCAATCCCAAAATCATATATGACAGCCAATTGATCAACAGCTTCGAGCCTACTGGAGAACCAGTAAGTTGCCCAACTTTATTCGATTCAATTTTCTGACAATATTCTCGTAGGATGGAGTGGAAATAACTCGGTGTATGGGCGAAGTTGGAGGTAGCCAGTCGTAGATTTGAACGTCGGTCTGGGATCTGTATATTTTGACGATTTGATCAGGTCTTCATCGGGAATCGATCGAGACTGGAAATCTTCCTGTGGATCCTCTCATTTCCGTCATTACGGAGTATATATGCGAGTGGGGCGCGAGACACCAATGTGCCAAAACGCGGCTCTTGTTGCTTCTCGCCACTCTCTCGCCACTTAGTGACCTTGCGACAATGAGTAAGAAGGATATGATTTCCAGGTGTAGCTTTACGATACAGACTATTTGAATATTGATACCATTTAACTTTGTCATGGACTGCAATAAATCGAAAGCTGTACTGCGGAGTATCCCATAGATGGATTAATTTATTAAATCATAAAGTTGAGGTAGAATTAAGGTACAGAGATCCGTCCAGTTCAATAACAATTGCCTCAGGTTGTTTTTTACCCTAGTTCGTTGAAGACTATCCTCGTAAAGCCGATACACCGAAATATGTCACATGTCAACCCCTCTCGCCACCCCCTCCTCTCGAGCTCCCCTCTTCTCAAAAGGCACATCATAAAACTTCAAAAATAGACCAACAACCGATGCCTCGTGTTAGCACACAACACAGACCTCTTCTAACGACAAACTTTCTGTAATTGGTCAAGTCGAAGTTAGTCAAAAAATGCTAAAAAAAGAAAATTCAAGCAAAATGTAGGATGTACATTTTATTTTCCTCTTCAAAAATTCATAAATGTTTATCCAAAGATCTCTCCTCATACTTCGGAATTCGGAATGAGCCATATCAAATTATAAGACAGTGAGCTGCATCAAGAAGAGCCTTTTCGGTGCAGTGGCATTGCGTCTTCATTTAAGCCTATGTGAAAGATTGGATACGATTCTCGAATAAGAATCTGGCGATGGTTATCATTTTGTGTCCCAGCCCGCCAATTACTCAGTGCTCGAATGACAATCTGACACCAACAGTTGGTGACCGAGGATTGGGCCGGTTGAAATTGTTCAGCAATCGTTACTAGGTAGGTATTGCCAACGATGGGTGATCGGATTCAGTATCAACGGTTAGCAGCAGAACATTGCAGATTGGGTCAAAATTGGTTGAAATGTGTGAGCGATTACAACGAGCAATTTAAAAGCCAAGAATTGGTGATTATAATCCCTTTTAACGATTGGGTTGAGATTCAATATCAACTGTTGGTTTGGTGGATAAACATTGCGAGTTGGAGTAGGGCTGATCGAAAGTCTTCGGCGAAAACGAGGGGTCCAATGCCAACGATTGGTTAGATCTACTTGGGCAATACTAATAGTTGGCAATCTCCAATGCCAACGATTGATAAAATCCATTCGAGAGGTGTCAATAGTTGGCAACCTCCAATGCCAACGATCGATCCAGATTTTACTCGAGTAATGCCAAAAAGCTGTTGGCTAAAACAATACCAAAGGTTGGCAATCAAATATCACAAACTAATCTGATTGAAAATATGTAGTCATTATGATGAGTGATTTAATCCCAACAATTGGTGATCGAGATCTAATATTAGCTTTTGGTGACCGGACGGACGCCTCAGGCCAATCTAATCAACACGAGGGCTCTCTGAGAGAGCGTCGCTAAGTGACCCGCCCGTTGGGGTTTCTGGTAAAGACAAGTTACCCACCACCGACCTATCTTGAAGACTACACTAATTGCTCAATTTCTCACCGAAGATCTTGGCATCACCTCCAGCGTCGGGTTGGACTCTGGCAGTATACCGGATTAATGGACCAATTATCTATCGCGGAATTGTGGACGGGAGCGTAAACGAGGAACTCAATGTTGGGGGAGGGGGATAACAATGTTGCCAGCCTCGCCGTCGCCCTCGTATAGACAGTGCCTTCGTTCCAAGTGTTCGAATGAATTGTTCGTGAACCTCGCTCCAGAGTTCTTGTCTTGATGTGTGCGAGCTGTCTGCATCGCCGTTAGCGATGATTTCTTTCAAATTTTCTTGTCCGCTGTTACGTGAATTGTTCTGCAGACTAATAAAGTCAACCAACAAGACTTCTTGAGTCAACTGTTTGGGTTAAGGGTTAGCACAAAAGCATTTGTCTATTGCGATCATAGTCCAGAATAGCCCGAACTTATTGCACTATCGATGCCATTCATATTTGGAGCCGCTATGATGGGCATGATGGATATGTACATAAGCTGATCATGATTAATGGAGACAAGGCCAACGCCATCGTTGGGATTCCCACCTAGGCTAGCCTATCGAACCATCAATCCTATTCATATTTGAAGCCATAATAACCAATATGATTGGCATATACGTAAGCTGATCGTGATCAATGGGGACAATATCAACGCCGTCGTTAGGACTCACACCTAGGCTAGGTTGTTGATCACTTGCAATGAGGACAAAGGATTGGGGGTCAATGTAACGTCTAAAGTGCACTTTCCTTTTCTTCAAATTTTTGGGTGTAATCAAAGGGCATCAGACAAAGCAAATGTAATTTTCATTTATGAACGATTCCATTCTTTCTATATTGCAAGCCTATAGTATAGCCATGATGAACCCGAAGCTAGATCCCAACACCAACATTTCTCTTTCCGACACAATTCTATCCGTCCGTTGTCTTTGAACCCAGCAAAATTCACGCGCTAATATATCAATTGACTATCCATTTCTTCCTTCTCGCCCAAGTGCAAGAAAATACGAGCTAATGTATAATCGTAATCGTACGCGCCGTTGCACCCTCTCATTAACCATAAGAAACATGCACTTAGAGAACAAATGCCCTTCCCCGCGTGAGCCAGCCGATATGCGCACCCCGGCCCTGCTTCTTTTCATGTTGAATCTTGTCAAGGACCGTTACAAAGTGGCCAACTTGCCAACTTGGTAACGGCACAGACAAGGCTGACATAGGGAACACATTATACCGAACTCCATTGCTCTCTTCGCGCCAAGCCTCTGAATGACCCCAACCTTTAATGACTGCAGATACGAACCAAATATCCACGTGCTCAAATGCCCTTGAAAATTCTCTCAAGCTTTCGACATTCGATGTCCAGCCGTCGATACCCCGTATCAATATGACACATTTAGTACCCTCGGGAGTGGCCCTGACACAATCGATGATACGTTCTTGGTCTTTGTCGATTACGTTGTCCCCATTGGAAGACACGTTGTATCTTGCGGATGCGGTGCTGAATAATCCATTGAAGCCAACAACTGTCGGGATCCCGCTGAAATTAACTCCGAAACACTTCTTAAATGAGTTAAAAGATGCTAAACCATCCGCCAGAAGCCTTGGTCTTGGTCTTCTTCCTGTGCCATTGCTGGTATTCCTACTAATCACAATCATTTAACCCACATTGTCTAAGAAATCCTGAGACGATGTCCCAGTGGAATTAGTGAGACTCAAGCTCCTCCAATTCTGTTTAACCATGGCTTCGCTTTCAAGTTCAACATTTTCGTCGTCTTCGGGGGAAGAATCGCCAGAGTTGTCAACATCATCTAGTTGCTCGTCTTCTAACAAACACTGTATTTTCTCCAAAACACCGTATCTTCGTGCAAGAGCGATGCCGGCGGAGAGCGGAATATATGTACCAATAAGGATTCGGGAGTTCATGACAATTTCATAATCTTCGTCAAGGTGAATTCTTCTCATTTCTCCATGACGATGCCCAGGATTCAGGACTAAAGCTAGAATTTGTGTTGCGTTGAGCCAGCTATCATTCAAACGCTTAGAAACGATATTAGCACCACACGAAGTTATCAAGTAAGTTTTGTTTTCGTGTGATTTGGTCCTGAGCTCCCCATTCCTTAAGCTCCTTGTCAGTAATTTGAAATATCCTCTACCTCGGCCTCGTCATCAGATGGCATATCATGAACCAAGAGACCTCCAATCAGATCAATGACATTCCACTCCTTGGCAATTTCGATAGCCTTATGGTAAGGAAAGTACCATCCGTTGAGGTGATTTGTACCCATCTTCAATTCTTCACCAATCCCCTTTGTGTATCTTTGTATGATGGCATTGTACTCGGCGGATGAGGCGCCAGCGGCAAGGATTACCTGGCTGCCATTGATCCAATTATTGGCAACATTCCGAGAAATGAAGCATCGCGACGCCTTGATCGAAATGAAATTGCGCCCCTTCCTGGAGATAGACTTGGGCTCAGCGTCGGCGTCGGAGTAGAATGTGGCCTTATTAAACTCCAGTTCTGGTCTCATGTCACCACGAGCATCGAGAAGATCTTTGATTTGGTCGTACAAGCCGAGTTCATGAATCCTATCCAACACTGCGTTTTCTAGTGGCATGTAAGTGCCCGAAATTCCTGATCTCATGTTAATAACTTCATGAGCGCTAACGACCTTCTTCAATTTATCAATTTCCATGTGCTTGAAATGCTTAGCGGTGACTATGGGATTGTACAATGCCAATATCGAAGTGATGTTGATCCAATCATCATCTTGACGTGTGTTGTAACAGTGCTTGTTCGAAGTCGCTAAATTGGCCGGCAAAAAGAAGCTCAAGGCGAGATAAAGTATAAATCTCCATCGTGTATGCCTGCGATTGAATCAGTCAAATAATCATAAGACGCGCTTTTACTTCATGAATTGGGATTGCATTGCATACCTTGATCAGTAAATCGGACACGTAGAGTTCTGTCGAGTTGGTCGTTCGTTGGCGGAACAATTGGAGATCGTTGGGATGAATGAGCAGAATTGAAACCGTATGAATTTGCATTCAATCACTGGTCGTAATCATTGGCCATGAGTGGTTGAAGTCGACGAATTGACGACTTGATGGATAAAGTATTGCGTCACCTCAGTCAAGGCCTTGTCTTTGATCGATAACGATGAATTATCTTCACGCTGAAGATTCAAACAACGGTAATAAACACAATAAGTACAAACAAACTCTTGGGAGAACGATAAGAATCAAAGGATTTCCCGGGGAAATTGAGATATATGTCAAAAAGGAAATATGTGAAGTGAAAAGAATAAGTGAAGTATGGATTATTCGGGGGAATTTATATCGGGATATGGGAGAGTTAAAAGTGGATGGATCAAAGGATGGGAGGGGAGGGGAGGGGAGGAGGGAGGGGGAAAGAGGGAAAGAGGGAAAGAGGGAAAGAGG
>PQXN01000475.1:0-18221 GCA_004786275.1 Botryotinia convoluta
TTTTAAATATATAATAAAAGATATTAAAGATTAAAATAAATATGAACTATTATAATCCCTTTATTATTGATTCTTTTAAAATAAGAAACAATATTATTAAAAACTTTTTGATATATTAAATAAGTATTAAATCTTTGTTTATTCTCAAAATCATTTATTTCATTAAAAAAAGTAATTAAAGTATTATATAAAAGCTTTAAATGCTTATCTAAAAGATTTACAAAAGCTACTTTGTATATTTGAATATCGATTAGATTATTTTTGTTTTTGAATCTCTTATTTATATTCTTATAATATTCTTTATTAGAATCTTTTTCATTCTGCTTATTGAATAGTAGTAAATTAAAAGATAATAATAAACAATTAGATAATTGAAATAATTATTGAGATTAATCAATAGAAAAAGATAATAATATTTGAGATACTTAAGGTGCCGATTTAAGAAACTCAAAAGAGAGTTTGGATTGTTTTATATTAAATTTAAAATTAGTCTTCTTTTCTTTATTAATAATAATCTCTTTTTTTTATTATATGATTTATGACTTTTGCAATATTAGCACAAATTTCGGAGTATAAGATTATGTAAAAAGAATCTTTTGATAAATAATAATAAACTTTGAAATAGGTTTTTCGAGTTTTATTAAAGTATTATCCCCAAATACTAGAATACCTTGATATTCTCAAAAAGATTTAGATTATAAGATTAATTGAATAAATTCAAAATCAATATCAGAATTATCAGAATTATCTTTTTCTTATATAGATAGGCTATATTGAACATTAATATTGAAAATTTCTTGTTTTTCAGTATTAAGATCTTCGAATTCAGTAAAAGACTTGATTTGAGTATTTATATATAATTGTTTGAAACTATTTGGACCCTCCATTTTGTATTAATTACAATACTAAAATGATTTAATTGAGATTCGATTAAGGATTTATTTATATTATAATTTATATATTACAGATTTAATTATAAATCATATTTTTTAAGAGTATAATTCACAGTTTTTGTATAGTCTTATAATAATAACAATAGTAATTTATAATTTATAATTACAAATATATAAATGATAATAAAAAAAGAAGTAATAATAAGAATAATAAAAGAGGGATAATTATATACTATATCATTTTTTGATTTTTGACTATCTATATTTCAAAATATTTTGGGAATTTTTAATTTCATGAATTAAAAAAGATTGAATAATTTTTTGGAAAAAAGAAAACCTTTATTATACTCCTCTGAATCAAAGTTTCCATTTGATATGAAAACTATTCAATTTGAAGAAATTTTTTTATATAGTAGGTGGTTGAGTGTCCTCGACTGTAGTAGATTCATTAGATTCATAAGTTTTTGGGCTTAATGGTGTTTTCGGCGTCTCTATTCGAGCCAAAAGCGAGAGGCAAGCGAAGTGTATAGATTATTATATTATGATTAAATTTATTATGATTAGGTTTATTATTAGAAGTTTAGATTAGATTTAGCCCACTTCTTTGTAAATAATCAAGAAATCAATTAACTTTACAATTAATTTCATTTATAAATGACAAACAATCTAATATTCATAATTAGAATTCTCTTCAATATGGTAGTCGATAGATTATTATTGATTTTGATTGAGTTTTTAATATAATATATAATACTCTTAATTCGATTAATCAAATAATATAATCATTAGTAATAACCTCATATAGCAACATTCTATATATTGATATTTGAGTTCCTGATTCTTTTTATAATATTGATATTTGAGTCTCGATTTGATTTAAATTAGAATTTTGATATTCTAGTCTTAATTTTCATTTAAAATTGAATTAGAAATATTGATATTTTTTTAGAAAATCGAAAGAAAGTTGAAAAAATTGAAAAAATTACTCAGAAAATCCAAAATTATTTTGAATTTTTAGAACACACATATCATTATTTTATTAGAACTAGAATAGTAATATTAAAAAGAATAAAATAGTCTAAACTAGTATATGTTAGACCCCAAATAGTATTTATACTATTTAATGTGAGAACTCAATGTATATTAGAGATCAACCTTAGAATTAAAAGCTACAGATCTAAAGAGAGTGTACTACAGGACTATATATATGATTAGTTCGAAGTTTAGTATTATGCTAATCCAATTGAATGTGATTACTATATATATAGTAATATTACTTTCCCCTTTTGAAAAGTTTGTTTTGAATTCATTTTAAATAAATGATATAAAGGAAAAATGATTTCTATTTTTTTATTATAAATTTCTGATATGTGAAATATTTTTTTTATTGATTAGTACAACTCTTAAATACAATACATATCTTCTAAGCGATCTTTAAAGTAATAATTATTGATTATTTCTTTTAGGTTTTCCTTATTATTATTATTATATTTTGAGTTGGTTGTTAATATTATAGCTGGGATTGGCTTTTATTAGTTCTGTATATTTTAATATGAATCCAAGGGATATACTTGTATCTAATGTGTCACAGCGCCAACTACATGCTCTGTAATTACCTTCATGCCTCAGGCATTGACCACTAGTGCGCCCTACTTCCTATAAGTAGGGCCTCTCTCTTCCATAGTTCTTCTATCCTTATAATATAATATAAATCTTTATCTATATTCTAATAATTTGTATTATCAATATGAAAGCTATTATAATTTCATTTTAATTAATTCTATTAAAGTTATATCCCGATTGTATTAATTGTATTTATTATTAATCTATTGTTTATTTTCGCTATTATTATTCAAGAATTCTATAAGATTGTTTTGTGATTACAAAAATGTTTTAAAGATGGCTGATTAAGTATTTATATCTAATCTATTTTTAAAATTCTTTTTCTTAAATTATATTCTTAATTTTGTTAAAATTAATATTTCTTTTTTTATAGATTTATTTAATAATTCAAATATTATATATTTCGCTATTACTCAAATTGATTATAAATTCATTATAAGCTTAAGTCATTATAGTACAAGCTTAAATTGCCAATGTCTAATCAAAGATTATCAAATTGAAAAATATAATTGAGATATTGAAAATTGCTATTCGTAATAATCTATAAGCTTTGCTCTATTGAAAGTATTTCACTGTTCTTGAAAACTTTAATAATAATGAGCAAAATATTGTAAAGCATTAGGATTAGTATATAGTTTTTCGTAGTACAATTAATTATTACTTAATCATAAATTATAAAAACAAATCCAAGTTTCAAAAGATTATATTTCTTATTAATCTATTCTTTAATCCCGTTTATACAAATAATCAAATATACTTCGATATAATTATTAATAATCTATATAATTCTGATCTTTGGTCTCCTAAATAGCGTATTATAGTAAGCATCTAGCGTGAATTAAATAAGCAATACTAAATCCTTGATTTTTTACACAAGGTTTTTATGAATTACGATAAATACAAGATAAAGAAGACCTTATTTGGTAACTTTATTATTAAGTTCAAATAATTTGTTATAAAATGTAAGAAGATTGTTGAACAATAAGTTTCTAATCTTAAATTTAAGGTCTTTTAGAAACTAATTGATATCTTGGTTAATTGTTTTAATAAACCTTTTATTGTTGATATTAGTATATAAATAGTTTGGTGGTATGGAATCTATAATGATTTGGAAAAAAAACTTATCTTAATAACTAATATAAAAATCAAAATATTAATTTCAATTGCGATTAATTGAAATCTTATAATAAGGAGTCAATTATTATTATTATAATTTCTATATCTAATTTTTCTAGCGACTTTATATAATTGAATACTACTTGTCAAAGCCATTATTTTCTATTTTGTTATATTCGAGAATAATATATTAAACTAGATTTCTGTTTTTATTACAAAAAGTCTAACTATATTAAAAGCAATTATAAAAAGAAACAAGTGAATAATACAAAATATAATACTAATTCAAAATATACCCCAAATATCAATCGTTTTTCTATTACTATTTAATATCAAAATCCCAAACTCTATTATAATACTACTATCCCTTTTTATTAGAATATATTCCTATCTACCAATTGTTTTTTTGTTATTTCAATATCACTACATTACGCCTTTCCAATCCTTTTTGATTTGCTTAGGAAATAGATCTAAAAGGATATATTAAAGAATCTATTCATTTGAAGAAAAGCGAAAGCTCAATTCCCTAGTCGGATATATTAAAAGATTAACCTCAATTCACAATTGCAAATCGAGATCCTTTATAAAAAACTTATTTTTGTGAATTAGAAGAAATATTATATTTAGGGATTCTTTATATCTTAAATCAATAAATAGCAAATCTCTTAAAATTTCAATAAAGATTTTTCTTATATTCAATTTGATTATCCTACTTATTAATTTAATAAATAATAAAGCTACAAAATATAGTTTCATTAATAGAAAAATCATTTTCAAGTTTTGTATATCTATATGCTCTCTTCCTTATACTCATTATTTACTTCTCATTAACAAAAAACCCTCTAATATCTTATCTTATTATATTCTGCTGGATATATAAATCAATGATTATAAAGAAATAGATTTATTTTATATTATAAATCTTTCAAATAAGAACTCTATAATTCTTAAACTTTTATAACTCCGATGCTACAACCTTTCTATTGATTAGACAGTAATAACTCTCAAGTTTGTATCAATATATAATTTCAAGGATTACTATTCTATTAACTCTATTGCAATTATTGTTCCTGATCATATATCAACCCTAATTAACATTACACCTAACCTTACTATTGATCATATACTAGTTTCAATTAGTATTATACTCAACCCAAAACTATATCTACCTATTAAGAAATCTATCTTGAAGTTATATTAAGTCTTTGTAGAAGAAATCATTAATAAGAGTTTCGAGAGTATTTCATTATTATCTCAAGATTAGACAATACTTCTTGAATTTGTCACTCTAACTCCTATAATGATTGAAGAGATTTTCAACAAAAGTTTTGAAACTATAGGTTATTTATTACTACCTAAATTAAATTACAATTATATTTACAAAATTATTAGTAATATAAATACTTATATCAAAATAATCCCAAATTGATCAACCCTGAAACTAGTTCGAATATAGATTATTATTAGCTCTAGAATATATAAGAGATTGCTACAAAACCAGAACATCTTACCCTTATTGAGTATATTGATATCACCAAACCTTTCAAACGAGTCAATCAATACTTTACAAAGTATTCAATAAAAGATAAATAATATAAAGTTTCTCTCAGTCAATAGCTTTATTCAATTCTATAAAGACTAGGATACTTATATTACAAAAGTATTCTAGAACAAATTAAACAGGGTTTGCGATTTATATCAAATACTTATCAATGATTCTATTCAATTATATTATAGTATTGTAGATAATAATATCGAGAAGTTTATGAATAAGATCAACTAACCTGTACTCTTTATAACAAAGATTTAAAGCAAACTATCTTTTTGGCTTTATAATTTATTCACTGATTTTTTTTATCTTCCTTTATAAACAAGCTTTTGCTATAGTACTTTTGAAATTACAAGATTAAGATTATGCTAAGCAAAGAGCTTCTATATAACAAAGATTATTCAATATTCTTTATTAAGCTTTAAATTATTTATGAATAGCTTGATAATAACTTAAATAAAGAATTCATTTGTAAATCTCACTTTCAATCAGCTATTCCACTTCTCCTTACTATAAAACCTAAAAAAGGTATTTGAATCTATTAGAACTATTATAAACTAAATAACATTACTATTAAAAATGAATATTCTTTACTACTGATTAAGAAAACCCTCAATACCCTATACCATACTAAAATCTATACCAAACTGAATATTATTACTATATTCAATAAATTACAAATTACAAAGAGTCGCAAATGGAAAACCACTTTTATAACTTGTTTCAGTTTATTCGAATCCCTAATGATATCTTTCAGCCTTTGCAATATATCCATCTCATTCCAGAATTATATTAATTATATTCTCTTCAATCTTCTAAACAAAAATTATATAATATATCTAACGTGGTTTATCATCATGCGGCCCATATCATCATGCGGCCCACTTTCACCTCAATTTATATTTTTAAATCCATATTACTCAACAATAATTGATTCAATTGATTAAAACTATTAAGAATCTAATAATCTAGGATCTATTATATTGTTTTGACAAGTTCTTGAATTATGACCTGGTTTTCCACACTTACTATAGCATTTATTAGAAGATACTTCCCCATTAGGATTCCTCCCTTTTTGATGTTTGTTGTGTTGAATCTGAACATCAATCTTTTGCTGAGATAATATATTAAAAGCCTTTTATCCAATAAGTACTCCTCTTTAACGCAATTGGATTTTTTTTGTATATTGATACTTGCTTAATGCCTCATTTGCTGCCCGAAATGTACGGATCTTTGCACTTAAAAGTGTATTCTCATAAGCTAATCTCTTTATACCTTTAGCTAAAACTAGTATAATCTCAAATATAGATATAGGAAAGTTTGATTGATAACGATTGATTCGAGATTTAACTAATATTGATTGAGAAAGAGTTTCCATAGGATTGTAAGGAGTTTGAGAGGTCCAGAGATCTAAATTGACAAAAGGAAGAGGACTAGGTATATGTATTTGAATATCTAATTTTGAGAGTACTATTTCAGGATCAAAGGGGACTAATCCTGTTCCTCGGAATCCAGATTTCATATTCTGATTCGTGATCGATTATTGATATACAGTTTTGAAAGTTATAAAGAATTCGACCTTTGAGATATAATTGATATATGCTCTTATAAACCCCTCAATTTGAATACCATATTCTTGTTTTAATCTATTAAAACATCCGACATCAAGTGATTGAATTAAATAACTTGAATGCAGTAATAGGTATACATATATAATATCATTCTCCTTATAATATGATTGAAAAGATATGGATTCGTAGCTTTCGTATCTATCTAGCATCAATATTCGGTATTTGCCTACTCTACAATCCTTTATATATTTATTGAAGTGTTTTAATCATTCCAATTCTGTTTCATTATTCGTTCATCTATTGCTAGTAGATTTAATAGTCCAATTTATAGGAAGATTGGTTTCCATATACCAATTAAAAAAATACACCTATCCTTAAACCACCAGAAATGGAGATATAATTTTCCCTATACTACTATTGTATATAATCACTATTGCCTATTCCCTATTACCTAATTATACTACTTTACTTCTATTATTTCTTTCAGTATTAATAACTACCATACCAGCATTTATAACTCCTATCATAAAGCCTGTTTCATCGAAATTCTATATATCACAATCTTGTATATCAAATTTCGCTTATATATTCGATATAAAACAAAACCACTTTCAAATAAACTCAGAATCCTTATATAAAACTTTTTGAAAGTTATAAATATAACTAAAATGTGTTTTTAATTCTTTATAATGTTTTATAAATCGATGTGCCTAAAGCTTTCCAACCGCTTTTCTATTTCTCGATTCAAGAATATAATTCACCATATTTTCTACCCCTTTAAGTTTAGGTGGAAAATCTTTCGAATCTATATCAAGAATATATTGAATAATGATTTCTTTTTCTAATTCTATAAGTTTATGGGTTTTATGTTGATATTCTATACAAGGGGTAAAACCGTTTATTCTACGCCATAATATTGTATGTGGTATATTATATATTGTAGCAACCTTTCTAACACTTAGTTTTTTGTCTTTATGAATAACATCGATAGCTAGGAGTATACAGGCTTCTTCATTATTCGAATGCATTGTGGGTTGTTAATAAAACGTGTGTTGAAATAAAAGGGTGCAAATTGAGGTGAAAGTGGGACGCATGATGATATGGGCCGCATGATGATAAACCACGTTAAACAATATTCTAATCTATTTCAAAAATATTATAAATTATTAAAAGCAAGTTTACAAAGTTGTTCAAAGATTTATCAATACTGAATTACAAATTGATATTGAGAAATACAAGTTCGAAATAAAAAGAACAAAGTATTTTAGTTTGATTATTATTTTAGGCGATATCAAAATGGATTTTGATAAGATTAAAATTATTTTTGAATGGAAATTATTAATTAAATTCAAAAACCTTTAATGTTTTTTGGAGTTTGCTAATTTCTATTGATATTTTATTCATAATTTTTTTATGATTATAAAACTTTTGAATTACTTATTGAAAAAAGAGAATATATAGAATTAGATTGATAATCAAGAAAATATTTTCAAAATATTGAAATATACCTTTGTCTTTGCCCTGGTTTTTGTAATGTTTGATTACTATTACTATATAATTGTTGAAACAGATACTTTGGACTTGGCTGCGGGTAGTATTCTTTTGCAATATAATAATAAAAGCTGATTATATCTGGTTATATATTTCTCCTCGAAATATAATATTATTGAATATAACTACAAAATCTATAATAAAGAATTACTAGTTATTATTAAATTATTAAAAAAATGGAGACCCGAATTATACAGAATTTAAAAGCTATTCGAGATTATTAAGAATCTAGAGTATTTCATATCAACAAAAATGCTGAATCAAAGGTAAGCTAAATAAGCCGAGTTCCTATCTGGCTTCAATTTTCGTATTATATATCAATCCGGTTATAAAATAGTTTATCTTAATATATTAAGCCGAAAAGCAGAAGATCACTTTACTTATATTAATTCTAACAACAACTAAATTAAGAATTGTTTACAAATAATCCTTTCCAAAGGAGTATTCAATACCACTACATTCAAAAACCTTATTCAATAAATAAATAACAATATCAATCTAATTATAGCCTTTATAAATATAATTATCCCCGATACTGAAAAACTGATTAATAATTTTATCAATAAAGTATACAAATTATCCAAGCTGATTATTTGTCAGGGTTCAGTAGTAGGGAATATGCCGGAGATACGCTGGGCGATGAGTAAGGGGTTATATAATAATATATTAGAATCTAATCAAAACTAATCTTATACCCTAATCAATCCAGGATATATCCACTCCCTTGTATCTTATTCTATTTTAGTATTAATATTATAAATCTCTATTATTCTTATTCTTTATCAAATTATCTTTATTATTCTTATCCTTTATTAAATTATAAATTATAGATTTGTTATGAACCAAGCTAATAGTCCTTAGATTTAAGATTTACTATTACTAACTTTCTAATATACACTGAGACTCTGGCTTTTAGTATCCCCGGGATTTACTCGAATAACTAATTATATTCTGCGATAATATAATACCCTTCTTCATACTTTTATCCTGAAGGTATATACTCAGATCTCTTATAGAATATAGTATTAATAATTTCAGAGTGACTATAGAATCACTATCGGTGCTATATCAATGACTAATATTTTATTATATAAATATTGTATTTATTATAATATTTGTTGTTGATAAGGATCAGTAGTAATATTACTAAAATTATATATTGTTATTGTAGCAGCTTCCTATAATATGATAAACAAGGCTTCCTTTGTTTCTTCTAGTCAATACTAATATGTGATTTCAAATATAAAGACTACCTTATTGCCCTCACCCTCCTTTTCTTTACATTTTCTCAATATAGCAAATACTAATACTGCTAATCTATTTGTGATATTAAAGCTAGTTACAATTGGGGACCTACTGGTTTATAATTATTGTCTCTATTATATAAAACGTTTTTTCTTGGTTTTTGTACACCTATGCATACCTGGTCTGGATTATATCTACACCTATTGTATCAAATAGAAAATTGCTTATAAGAAGATAAGTCCTTCAATTGTTTTATATTACTAATTATTATTCCTTTGTTAACTACCTGATTCATTCTGGTATAGATCCTCTTGTTTCTTATAAACTATATTCACAATATCATTATTGTTACTGATATATTTAACAACTAGATTAACCTGAACAATAATTTGCCTATAAAATCCTCAGATCCAATTGATATTGACCCTAATATAATATACCAAAGCCTTTAGGAATTAGTTCAGCTTATCAACCTTTAATCTAATAGTTGTTCTGCTCTAATCTCTACCAACAGATATTTGTATAAGCACTTAAATGAGAATTGAAGATATCCTATTGCTTATCTATTGGAGTATCAGGACCTTTATACAACTTCTCAAGATTTCCTCTATAAACTTCAGATTATTGTTATTCCTATTCAAACTACAAAGAAGGATATTACCGATTTTGAAACTACTATATTAAATCATATAAATACTTTCACCCACAAATTATATATCCAAAATACTTAGTCTCAATAAAATATAAATTCTCCTTCTTTTATCCAAAAGTATTCCTGGTTTTCTACTAACTTTTCTTTCTCTAATTGAATATACCTTACAACAACAAATCTTTCTTTAATTAGGCTATCTTATCTTATTTTATTAAGAATTAAGGTCTTCCTTCTAACCTTAAATTTTAAATCTCTCTATTAAAAAGCTTTTATTTTCTTAATCTTCTTCTTTTGTATTTAGCTTGTATAGAACCTTCCTAATTATATTCTTGATTATACTCTTTCAGGATTTCTTATACATTTTTTTTAGATTTGGGAATACTAGCAACTATATATTATAGTCCTTAAACTACCCCTACTACTTTATTAGATATTCATTGCCTGATTTCCTTTTCCTATAAGCTATAATTTTTTTCATTTTCCATTCTTGTATATCTTTATTCTTTAGTTTTGGATACTCTTCAATAAAGTAATTAGAAGGTTCCTTATCTTTTAGAACTTTATATTTCTCTAATAATGATATATAAAATATATTATATAGTTTTTTATATAAGCTAGACAACTCTAGTTTATATATGTATTCTCCTTTGACATTTAGCACCTTAAATAATCTAATTATTTGTGGGCTCAACTTTCTCTTTATATTCTTCCCCTCCTAGGTTTCCCTAGTTTTGATCCAAATATTCTTTATAGATAGTAATACCAAATCTCCTATTGCGAAGTGCATTTACTTATATTTCTTATTATAATACTTTTGTTATTCTTTTTATATCTTTGTTTATAATACATTAAGGTTTTTTTAGAATTTTCTTAAAATTTCTACTCTTTGTTTTACATTTGATACCTCCCCTGATGAATTTATAGCCTTATGATTTCAGAATAGTTTTGGGTTATATCTATAGCATAAATAGAAAAGTAAATAGTTCAAATTTGAGTATATCAAATTATTATATATGAATTCTGCTTTTACCAATTTTGAGCTCCATTTTCCTTGCTTTTTTTTAGTGTATACCCTAAAATAGTATTCTAGTGTCTGATTTTGTTTTTCTATTTGTCTATCTATTTGCAAATAAAAGGCGATACTCAATTAGTATTTCATTTTAAAATAAAAACAAAAGATCGATTAGAAATCATTTGTAAATATTATCCCTTTATTTAATACAATCCTTTTGGGAATACTGAATTTTGAGAAAACTTTGGATTACATCAGGAATACTAGTTCAATAGTATTAATAGTTTTATAATATAATATATATCAAGACATTTTAATCAATCTATCCATTATTATCAGAATATTATTGAAAGATTATCTTTTATTCTTTTTGGTTTTTATCAGAAACAATTCTATAACAAAGTCCATAAAGATTTCGGTCTATGGCTAAATCGGATGTGATAAACTTCTCAATTCCCTATAGGGTTTTTATCGTTTAGTCTTTTGTCTTTGATATAAATCGCATTCTTTTATATACTTTACAATATCCTTTTGTAGGCTATTCTACATATAATTCCGTTTTAATAATTTAATGATTTTGTCTCTTTCGAAATGTCCTACTAACAAATTATTATAGTATAACTATAATATTTCTACTCTTAATGTAGTATCTCTCAGCACTAAAACCAGATTATTTGAGTATAGAATTCTATCTTTTAGGGTATACTTCTTTTGTATTTCAGTTGTTGTTCTAATTCTGATATATTCCAGATTTACTCCCTAAATAATTTATATGATTTCCAATAATAGCTTTGTTTTGGTCTTATAAGTAGTCATAATTGTAATAACTATTTTTGCCTAAACCCTTGGGATAATAAGTATATCTTCTATTAGATATTGCAGGTTGTGACCAGTATAATCCCAACCGTGCTTTCTCCTTCCTTCCTCTAGTAGGTCAGGACTAGCCGCAATATCAATCTGCTCCTTTTCAGACATTATACTACTATTTATAATCCATCTAAACCCCAGACTTTTAGTATGATCTATTATATAACTAACAACTCCACCTAGAATTTATTGAATTATTATTCTAATGAATTTCATTATACTCAACTCCTTATCGGTATAGTTTTTCTTTTATTGTACAACTCGAATTGTTAGACTTCCCTTTATTTTTTCTTGAAATACTAGGAGTTATATTATATCTTCATTCTTATTACTATTTATATAGTCTAACCTTTTATTAGATCTATCTACAGGATTTGTAGATCCTTTCTATAATGAATACTGAAGTTATATTGAGATAGATATATAGTATATCTTACTTGTTTTTGGCTTAATTACTAAACTAAGATGAAATACTTTAGGTTATTATAATCTGTAATTACTTCAACAATGAACCAAGCATCTTCTAAATACCTTTTTCATTCCTTAAAGTATTCCACTATAACTAATAACTTCTAATTATAGATAATATACTAGCATTCTACTGACTGTATTTTTCTAGATCAGGATACTATTAAATACTAGTGCATTTGATTACCACCTCCTTTTGAATTATATTACTATAATACCACCCTTTTCAAACCCTTTCTAAAGATATCCATTTTTATTCTTAATAGAAGATTAGAATCAAAATGCTATAGCATTAACACTTCCTGAAACCTCTACTTTAATATTATAAAGCTTACTAATACTACTATAGTTAATTCAAAAGGCTCTATCTTTCTTCCCTATTTTATACCAATTAGTATATCCATTAGTTTGGAGGCTACCTAGAAGTATTAATATATAAATCTTTTATAAAAGTTAAAGAACCCCAGAAAAACTTGAATATCTTTGAATATCTTAGATTTTGATTATTTTATAATAATCTGGGTTTAGTGAGGGTCTACAACCACTCTGCTTATAGTTATAATAAATCCTAGGAACTCTATTTCTATTATATTGAATTCGTATTTATTCAACTTAATAAATAACCCGTATTGCTGAAAGCGCTTTAGTATTTTTCGGATATATTCTATATAATCCTATTTTCTCTTTAAGTATACTAGAATATCATTCAGATATACTACTACAAAGTTATCTAAAAGACTAGCTAATACCCGATTAATATATAACTAGAATATTATTAAAGTATTTGTTAGTTCAAATAATATAATGTAATATTCAAATAGTTTATATCTTATATAAAATACTATTTTCCATTTATTCTCAAACCAAATCTGAATATAATAATATACATCTTTTATATCAAACTTTATAAATACTTCTGTATTTATCAATTGATTTAAGGTTTCATTAATTAGAGATAAAGAGTACCAGTCCTTTATTATAACCTTATTTAAACCTCTATAATCTATACATAATTATAAGAACCCATTTTTCTTTAATATAAATAAAATAAATATTCCTATCGGACTATTAGAATATCGAATCCAATCCTTCTCTAATATATTTTCTAAGTACTCCCTTAAAGCTGTCAATTAGGGTTTTAACAAATTATATAACAGAAGAAACAGGGGTTCTCTAGTAATATTGATTATATATATAAATTCTCCGACTTTTGCTAAGGTATTAGTTTTTGTATTATTAAATACATTCACGAACTCCCAATATTTCTTTGGGATTTCTATAATTACACTTTTCATTATAGAAATTCTTCCTTTTCTTTTATAATTACATTTCTTTTAGTTTCTAAGACAATAATATTCAAAAGTAAATTGGATATATATTTGTTCATCCTCTAATAGTTTGACTATTATTATTACAAGAATGTATTCTAGTTTTTCAGTTATCATTTGTTCAAACTCTTCCAGAATTAGAATATCAATTCTTATTTCTATATCATAACTCTATTAGTTTATTTCCTATTAATATATTCTTTTCTTTATTTGTTTTAAAAAGGGTAGTTCTAAAATAAAGTATTATTTAATATTGTAATAGCTATATATTATAACTTGAAATTCTTTTATCACCTCTAAAAAGTTAAAAACTCTTATAGGGATTTTGTATTCCCCTTGAATTTGGCTCTTTTTTTTGGTGATATTACTTACAAAGTATGAATGATTATTGATGTCCTTCAGCCGAAACCTTTTGACTATTGTTTTATTAATAATATTTAAATTTGTTAGTGAATCTATAGTAGTGACTTTTCGATATCAAATCAAGTGTATTATACTGAAGAACTAATATTTAGTTATTATTCGCTATAAATTGAGGTTAATAGTATTAGTGTTATCTATTGATCTATTCCATTTTTTGTTTACTTATCTAATCAATTATCCTTCAGTACCTCTATTATATTAATTCGTTTCTTGTTTGTATAGATATTGTTTATAGCTATATATCCCTTTTTATTATATAAGAAATAAATCAAATACTCTTTGGAATTACTACAAGCCCTTTTCAGAATGATATTAGTCTTGAGGTATAATAAATCTGGTTTATAGATATATTATATTAGAATGATTAATTCAAAAAGTGCACATTTTCCTTAGATATTAATAGAGTTGTATTCGGGTCTATCTAGGTTCCCTTTATAATTTTTTCAATTATATTCAAATTGATTGGTTAATATTATAGTTTCTTCAATTATTACCAGAAGTATTATTATCTCTGTAATATTGTTTTATAAAAAGAGTTTTAATTTTTATATAAACTTATCCATTCAGATTGAAACTAAAATATTTTTGAATTTATTTGTATACTTTACTAACATTAATATATATTCTTAAATGTTTTTCAATCCTTATTACAACTCAAACCATTTAAAGAATATTTCCTAGTGTTTAATTTGGAGTATCTGAGTTAGATTATACAAAAAATTTATGAATTTGATTTAAGTCAAGTCTGTGATTCCTGACTTAGTATCAGCCTATCACTTAACTAGAGTTTCTTCAAGGAAAATAGTAGTCTATAATATTCTATAAGATTTCTGTTTATAGATTAATAGTATAATCTCGAATATGTTGTTATATTTACGAATAAATTCGTAAAGTTTCTCAATAGATTCTTTGGAGTACTCCTTGGGTGGTATCGGCTTGTAGTTTCGTTCTTGATTTATTTCTTCTTTCCTTTTCTTTTGATTCCCTTTTATGTCTACCCTTATATTATATATCAATAGTAGTTCTGCCCTAACCTGGAGTTAATCCACACTCTTTTTTTTCTTTTAGATTTCGATAGTTCAAAATAAGTTTTGCTTCTGTTTATTTAGTTCAGAGAGTGCTACAATTTCAAGGACAGGTATCGGATTTCCTAGGGGGATACTTAAAGGACTTGATCCAATGTATCTTTCTGCTATATTAATTATCTTTTTTAGTAAGATTGGAAATAAAATTAGAATATCAGGGTTCAGTAGTAGAGAATATGTCAGAGATATGCTAAGCGATAAGTAAGGAGTTATGTAATAATATATTAGAATCTAATCAAAACTAATCTTATGCTCTAGTTAATCCAGGATATATCCGGCCCCTTATATCTTATTCCATTCTAATACTGATATTATAGATCTCTATTATCCTTATCCTTTATTAAATCATCTTTATTATTCTTATCTTTTATTAAATCATAGACTATAGGCTTGCTGTAGATCAAGCCGATAGTCCTTAGATTTAAGGTTTACTATTACCAACTTCCTAATATACACTGAGGCTCCGGCCCTTGGCGTCCCTGGGATTCACCCGGATGACTAATTGTGTCCTGCGGTGACATATATCCTCTTATACTACCTCATACAGCATTTACTATTACAAATTGATTTGTTACTTCTTAAGGAATTCTCTCCATCTATTACAAAGCATATAGTATGTCTTATAGATTCATATCAAAAAATGTAATAAAATTGTATTATATTTATTAAGCTTTTATTTTTAGCAGAAAGCTCAATAATTGGATATAGATCTTATTATTCGAGATAGGATAATGTATTATAAATATCTTATATTAATAATCGAGGAGATAGTTAAAGAAGATTTAAATAATTTATATTTTAGAATTAAATTGCTTATAAATAAAATATTTTTGGAGAATATGGATATAATAAGGATTTGTTATATTATTGAATATAAAAAGTTTTATTCAAATATCTAAAAGGTTGTCTATATCGATTGTAGATATAAATTGAAAACAATACATTAGAGTTAAACAGGAATTAATAATAGAGAATATTATCCCTCTTCTTTTTCTCCAATCAATAATATTAGTACAGTTAGTTACTGATACAAGTTCTACGCCTATATATATCTCAAGAGTAGTAGCTGCTATTATTGCAGTTCTAATAGAATTATAAAATTCTATTCAGTTGTTACCTTTGAATATAACAAGAATCCCCTATTTTGTTGAAACTGATTTAGCTATAAGTAGACCAGTTATAGCTTAAAAAATAAGGAATATTGTAGTTTAAATATATGAACAAATGTTGTAATAAGATTGACTATAATACGAGTGTTACGGGAGCTGCCTCTAGGGTCACGTAGAAGTGTTTAGAGATCTTTTGAGGTGATTTAGACTAGACTTCAAATAGGAATTCGATAAGATTGTAACTGATTGCAATTCTTGTAATTATAATATAAAACTAATAATTATCTTGAGTATAAAGCTCTACATTATAATAAAACCTTTCCCTTATATAAACCTTTGTATTCTACAAATTGATAAATCGATTACTACAAAGCCAACTTCAACAAATCAATTCCCTAATCATATAATACCCACCTTATGACTTATAATAATACTACTACTTATCTAACCTATAACTGCTATTTACTTTATGCCTACTATAAAATAATTATTAACAAAGATAGATATTTATCTTTTTTTAATTATTGATTATTTATTCGATTATCTTTACCCTTAATTACCTTCCAATCCTACAATCCCTACAATACTATTTTCGTAGGTCCTAATACTAAGACCTTACATTTATATTATAATCCATATTGCAGTGTAGATACCTCCATAACACTATCCCCTTTCTAGACTAGCGCTTATCCCAAGCGTTTATATAGCGGGGCTTTCCCATGTTAATATATTATTTCAAAGAGTGTTTGTTTTACTTTCATATTATATTACCAGTACCATCAACTTCTATACACTCCACTATTTCTTTAGCCTATTGAGTTAAACATTCTAGTATCAAATGAGGTTCTTATTTATTATATATTATCTCTAACTATTATTGCTTGGTTGATATTTTTGAGTTAAAATGTTACATTGAATATATTCATAATAAAAAAGGTTATTATATTCCTGATTCTGAAATTATATTGATTTATGAGTCGCTGGATTATTAGCAAGAATGTTTTTGTCAAGAAAAGGAAAAGGTTATAGCTAAGATTCTTCGCTTACATAAATAATAGGCTTTTCTACAAAAGCAAGAGAAAGAAATGATTCGTTGTGATATTCGTACACTAGAAAAGCTTAATGCTCTGGAGGAAAAGAAAAGGCTAGAAAAGGAATGTATGGAAAAAGAGAAAGCAAATACTGCAGTTGTACCCATTTCTAATGATTCTTTTTCTTTTGATTTCTTTAATTTTTTATTACCTCCATTATCTAACATTAAGCTTAAGGCTTTATTAATAGATGTGAATACTTTAGATAGAATACTTATAGCTTTTCAAAACAATTAAGATTTTCTTTAAGTTTCTATATATTTTCCGAATATAAATAGTCCAATTATTTGATCAAATATTTGATCTTACCTCTAACATATTTATAATCTAATATTATTTCAATATTATATATAATATTAGAATTAATTAGTTCGATTTTTGTAAATAATATATTTGATATTTCTAATGATACTAATTCGAATAAGAATATATAGAATATATAGAATATTAAATGAATATTTATTGTATTTAATAATTTCAGTTAATAATTGATTATTTTTATTATCTTATTAATCTTAAATAATTCTAATATCTTATAATCTAGATTATTACTTGATTTTTTAATTTTTATATTTGATTATAGTAAATAAACTTTATTCCTTTTTTTTTTTTAAATATAGTTTTTATATTATATATTG
>PQXN01000476.1:0-18111 GCA_004786275.1 Botryotinia convoluta
GTGTGGGATGCGGTGGGGGTTGCGGTGGGTGGGGGGATGAGTTTTTTGAGGATGGTGCCGCTGAGGAAGGTGAGGAGGGTGGTGAGTGGGGGTAGGAGGGGGAAGAGGGTTGCGAGGGTGCTGGTGAGGGAGGGGGATTGCGAGGGGAGGAAGAGGAGAAGAGTAGGGAGAACGTAGCAGAGCAAGAGGCAGGGGAGAATGGCTTTCATGTAGTGAGCCGGGACGAGACGGGAGAGCGGCCACCAGTAGGGTTCGGCGTTGGAGAAGAGGGTGTAGGCGGTGTAGAAGATAGGGGCGATGATGCCGAAGCCGAGGTATTGGGATAGGGCGAGCCAGATGGTTGGGCTGGGGTGGATGTTAGTTTCATTCTTTTGGGGGGGGGGGATGTGAATAAGGAGAGAGGGGAAGGGGAATTCCATACATAGCCACGAGATTCATATCATTACGCTTGCGACAACCCTCCACCAACCAGGTAGCCAAAGGCTGAACCAACATTCCATAAAAATACATGCTCAAAACCCCCAATCTCGCATCTTTCTCCGCCGCGCGTCTTGGACTCCTTAGAATCCCCGCGAATTCCTCCGCTAACCCCGCGTTCTTCGAATGTATCCACATACCATAATACGCGCACACCGCCAGCACCATATAAATCGCCATTTGCAGCCACCCCGTCAGCCCTCGCAATTCCGGGACTTTCGCCAACTCATCTTTATATGGGATGAGTTTTGCGCGGGGCGGAAGATCAACCATATCTAATTTCTCCGCGTACGGCTGGTTTCCCGAGAAATTAAACATCACGTCTTCGGTATCCGTGATGGGCAAGAGAGTCAGCGCGATGAATTTGTGGAGACGATCTTCCATAGCCTCCGTGCGCTGTTGCTCATGCGATGCATCTTTGAGAATTGTCGCGCGCGTTTCACGCAGAGCTTGGAGATCGGCGAACATTTTTGTGAGTTCGGTAGTAGTGGGCTTTGGGGAGACTTTCAACAATTTCACGAGCGAATTAACGAACGCGGCGGAAGTTTCGAACGCAGAGTTACCGCCGTGGCCGCCGATAGGATTGAATTTATGCGCGGAATCACCAATCGTGACGATGCGCTCGAAATTCCATTTTTTGTAGACGTATTCTGGGAGCGCGGTAAGGGTGGAGGAGATTTTCCTTTCTTGCAGGACTTTAAAGGTGATTTCGGGGGTGATGGGGTCGTTTTCGTGGGCTTTGAGGACGGCGGCTTCGTCGGCTTTGGTGTAGCGGGGGATGTCGCGGCCGTAGAGAGTAGTGGGGTGTTTAAAGAAGTAGAACCAGTAGACGCGGCCTTCGGGGCCGCCGTTGATGAGGTAAGAGTTTTTCTCGCGGAAAACGGAGTGCAGGTTTCCTGGTTCGAGGCCGGGGATCGGGTTGGAGATGCCGAAGATGCAGCTGTAGTCGCAAGGGAGGGCTGGGATGGAGTTAGTTGAGGGATTTTAAGGTATTTGGAGGGAAGGGAGTGTTTTGTGTTTGGTGTGAGAGCTGGGTATGATTGATGTTTGAAACTTGACTTCATGATAGGTTGCGAAATAGTCTGGAATAGCAGACTAGATAGATCTGAGCTTCCATCATGTGAAAGTAACTTACAAATGAAGTGCATTCAACATTGTAAATCATCTGAATGTTCTGATAGGACTCAGAACACAAAGAAGCTTTCATTGTGTAACTGCAGTCCAGACCATTGGAAACCCTGCTTCCAGATATGTTTCAAGCCCAGTGCATTGAAAACCCACCACATCTCAAGAATCAACAAACAAATAAAGACCTACCATTCTCTTCCCCAGCAGGAATATAGCCCGGAGTTTTCTCTTCAGCCAGCCTCCACATTTCCGATCTAGTCTTGCTATGAATCCCATCACCACCGACTAGTATATCACCTGTGAATTCCGATCCATCCGTCATGATTGCTTTGACGCCCTTCTCATTCATCTCGATCTTCGTCAGACGCTTCTCGGTTAGAACCTTGGACTTATCCTTAATATTA
Organism: Botryotinia convoluta; assembly: GCA_004786275.1. NCBI lineage: Eukaryota > Fungi > Ascomycota > Leotiomycetes > Helotiales > Sclerotiniaceae > Botryotinia > Botryotinia convoluta. Next base: position 2,010 of record PQXN01000476.1, read on the forward strand.
TCATACAGCACCTTTAGCACCGCCTGTCGATCGAGAAATAAGATAGGATATCCATGTCTACACTATGTCAGAACATACTCTAGTTTTCCAAACAGCACCCGTATGCATGTAGATATGTATGTATGTATTTACCTCTGTTCGAAAGAATGTCTCATTCCCGAATGACCCGCGATTCTCTCACCCTTGCTATTGCGAAAATTGAACCGCTCAACCGGAGGCGCCAGTCCCAGAATCTTGTCGAACAATCCCAATTGATCGAGGATTCTGTTGCCGTTAGGGAGCAATCCTATGCTGGCCCCGACTTGGGGAGCTATGGCGGGGTAGGCCTCCAGAATGATAAAATCGATTCCGTTCAGCTGAAGCATGTTGCCCAACACGAGACCAGCCACACTGCCTCCAATAATAACAACTCTGAATGGAGTTTTGTCGGCCATCTTCACAGCTGTCTGTTAAGGTAATCCGTATCGTCGTATATAGTAATCTTCAATGAAAAAAGAAGTTGATGGAGCTTTATTGTTCTGCAAATGCAAAGAAATAATAAAGTACTTCTATACACTTGTCCCGCCAGAAAATATACAGCTCCGGATTTAGGAAAGCAAGATCATTCCTAGTGTGATTTACTATCGCGTAGCGAATGCAAAGAAAGATTGAAGTACTTCTATATACTTGTCCCACCAAAAATTACACAGCTCCGGAGCTAGGGAATAAAATCATTCATAGTGTGGTTTACTATCGCGTGGCATGTGCATTGGCTAGCTTCGAAGCTGCATGCGTTCTGGCTGTGTGAGTACTCGGGCACGTTGTAACTCTCAGATTATTTGTTGGACCCGGTCACCACGTGGAGACAAATTCATGTTGTTCATATAGACAAGAGCCCTGATGCTTGGAGAATAACGGGTCGCTCTGCATACTCACCATTTAGACAGATAAGAAAGTAAACTGTGGCATCCTACGGACGTCTTGACTTCTTGCATAATTCAAGAATAAGACTTTGCTCTTGCTTAGGCATCCCAGAGCCCGGCAGTGTGGTCCATACAGTACAATGATTGAAGGGGTAAGTAATGTAAAACCCACCAAAAACCGATCATGCTTTTCCCCATATTTAGGGGCTTTATCCAATCATATTATTATACTGATTGAAAATTTATATAGTGAATTCTAGTTGGCGGAAGTATTGTAAAAAGTCTTATTTTATTCAAAATCATTCAAAATCTATTCAAAATTGTTAGTTTTTTATTGAAATCCGATTTAAAATCCTATCTAAAATCTTTAAAAAACTTTAAATATCTCAAAAGCTATAAAGTTATAAAAGTTGATAAAAAGTAAGCAAAAGCTTCAAATATTGAATTTTGGGGGGGAATAGTTTATTATTTATTCAAATTGTTTAAAGCAGTAATAAAATCTATAAAGACAGAAAGATTTTAGTAAAAGTGGATTTTACATCACTTATCTATATAACCTCTGTACATAACCGGCAAAATCATCACCCAAGATAATATGATATATTAAATATGCAACTCACCCTATGTTCTGCTACCGCCATAAATCAAAAATATGCATCGCTTCCACCTACCCTGTCAATATTCTTTACCCATCCAATCATATAATCGGCTAGGAATTAATTTAGGGAATAAGTTTCCGGGAATTCAACGGAGATCATCTCAAAAGTGGATAGTGGATAAATAAGTGGAGTGGTACAACGAAACATAGTACAATTCTCTCCCTGTCGACCGAACCACATTCATAAGAAAAGAATATGAAGATGGATTCTCAAGGGACAATACTCCACACTCTCCACTCCCGAATCCTTTCAAACGGTTTCTGACTGCATAAGGAAAGGGATGGACGTTGATAAAATTGAACGAGTTCTGAATTGAACGAAAGCAAGATGATAATGGAACGACTTGTAACATCCATGGGTATTACTACACGAAACGTTTGTGTTACCCCGTACTCTATATACCTTGCTCGGGGCAGGTGTTCCGAATATGAGGTATTCCCAAATAGGGCTTGCTCGGCTCATCGACCCCATGGTGTGTGGTCTGACGAGGACGAAAGAGGACATCAATATTTGACCCCTGGTAAACTAATATTGAAGTTTCCTAGCCTGCATGAAAAATTATTGGTAGTTATATGATTCCCACATGGAAATAAGATTTTTGCCGTTTGGTGATCTCTTCCTCTTAGACATGGTATCGCCTATAGCTCTCGACAATACTTGAACAATTCGTTGTGTTGGGTGGTACGGTGTGCAGATATAAAAATGCTGTGTATCCTTTCGTGGTATAACATTGTTTTTTAAACTTTTGAGGTTTGCAAAAAGAACCGCAAATATGGAACCTCAGCCCAACCCTCAGGGTTTTGCTCTTGAAGGCTCGACTTTAAAGAGCTTCCTAAGACCTACAACCTCTCTGGTGCAGCTTATTACATTTCACTCGGAGTTCACTTATCTTCATGACTCCGGCAGTTGTGCTATTCGATTGTTCTGTTCGTAGCGTCGTTTCTGAGATCAACATCATCAAAAGAGTGCCGGTGGTGTGCTGAGCACATATTAGTCCATCATGGTTCTGGAACAGAGGGCTCTTACAATTGTTATTGTCAATTTTGTATTTCTTGGACTATCGACGATTACATTAGCATTGCGATGCTTTGTTCGGACAACGCGTGAAGCTTTCGGCTTGGACGATTGGATGATAGTGCTGGGATGGGTATGTGGAGTAGCCTTTTCTCATAGTTTGGCGAGTTTGCTAATTTGATATAGATCACGTTCGTGTTGAATGTCTCCATGTCGACGATGTCCGCAGTCAATGGTCTGGGTGTTCACAACCTTACTATTACTGCCGCAGAAATGGAGCCTGCAGTCAAGGTTAGTACATATATGCGGATAGTGGTATTGAATTTCGGTTACTAATTAAAGAGAACAGTACTTTACTATCTTTCAAATATTCACCTTGACAGGTACATTGCCAGTCAAAGCTAGCATCTGCATCTCCCTAATGCGCATAACACCCAGCCTGACCTACAGAAAAATCCTCTACGCAATCATGGCAGGGTCCGTAGCGACCGTCCTCATTTCCGACATTGTTGTTATTGTAACATGTCGACCCATGGCATTCACCTGGGACAAAACTATTCCCAATGGAAAATGCAGCAGTATCAATGCTATCCTCATCCTAAGCTATTGTTTCTCGGCCATGAACATCATCACCGACTGGTCTACTGCCATCATCCCCGCATTCATAGTATGGAACTTGAAACTCTCTCCCAAAATCAAAGTCGCCATCAGTATTCTCCTAGGAATGGGTATATTCGCTAGCATAGCCACGATTATTCGTGTCAAATATTTTCCCAACTATGCAAAATCAATTGACTATCTCTATGGCGTGGCTCCCATCGTCTGGTGGTCTACCATTGAAATCGGTTTGGGAATCATAGCGGCATGTCTCAGTGCTCTCAGACCATTACTCCGTTTCGCTTTAGGAAACAGTTATTATGGCCCTTCAGACGATAAACCTAGTCCTCCGACCATTGGAACACCTCATAAAAAAGGTTATATGAAAGCTCGCGCCATCAAATTACGGAATATCGAAGACGGTCTTGCAACAACGATGGTTACGGGAGCTGGGAACGACACCGCGGATAATTACAATGAAAGCATAAATGCTAGCGATGGGGATAAGAGTAGTCAGAGGGGGATATTACAGCATATTCCAGAGCATCCCGAACCCAAATGTACCGGGAAGGAAGTAGGTATTTTGGTTACGCAAAGTTATAAGATTGAGGATGAGGACACTGAAGAAAATGTCTCTAAAAATAGAGATTGTAAATACAATGGTAGCAATGAGTCAAGGGAACGAACAATACAGGATATAGTATAAGTATAGCTTATGACGACAGGCTACGTGCCATACTTGCAATGACATTAGCGGAATGGAATAGTTTGTGGGTATCCCTAGACCGCCTCTACGTAACCGAAAAAACAGGCGGAAATTGAGTACTCTTTCAAAGGACTTCTTTAATAGATTATAAATTCATTTCAAATCAAATATTGAAATTTGAGAAAAGTCAACGAAAATTTGAGCTTTCTTATTTATAATCAAGACACTATATATTTAATATAATATTAAAAAGGATTTTAGATTGTTGAAGTCCTTTTAGATAATATTCATTTTCCGCCTGTTTTTTCGATTACGTAGAGACCGCCAGCTGCGGCCGGCTTAGGTGGTCTGTGCACAGACAAGAACATCAATAACTTCATAAATTAAATCAAATATAAAAATTATTTGGCTTGAATTCAAGATTAGAAATTATTAAAATAGTGATAATCAAAAAGTTAAGCATAGATTTATATATTTTGTTTTTAGAAAAATTTACTAAATAATTTTAAATCCTATTATATTTCATCTTCGAAGCAAACACAATTCATGATTTCAAAATCTCTCAGATCATAGTACTTTGATTGGCTGATACAGCATTATAAGCGAACCCGGCCGTAACTAGCGGTCAACATCAAGACTTTTATAAAACAAGCTTTTAATTTTCTCATACTGTTCATAGATACATTAGAGAATCTAAAAGCAGACCAATCCATCAACGCTCCTCAAACTATCAGTTACAAACATGGTGAGTCCTCCATTGAACAAGGAAAAAATTTCCACCCAGTAAATGCTGCACCAAGCATACAATTACATCATCATGGGAATGTACCAAGATGCAAATCTTCATGAAATTCCAGACCTGATGAAAAAATCAAGAAAAAGTTACAACCCAAATGCAATATCATTATGTATAAACGCGTTTTTCATCCTCCACCATCATCTAGAATCCTCCAAAACCTGTTGGCTGTGGTGCGAATCCATTAGTGTGACCGAACTGGGCTGGAGATGCACGTCCGGTAGGTCCAGCGGTGATCATTAGACGATTACCTCCGAGAATTGGGGTATTGTCCTCTTCCTGAACTTGTGACTTCTCTTTCAACTTTCTCTCCTCATTATCCTTCTTCAGCTCAGCGATAGTAGAACTTTGTTGGGCCAAGTAGTTGATCATGAATGGCATAGTAAAGTCGGTAAGACCATGGCGCCATGAAATTTCCATAACAACATGCACAGGAATAAGGTCGTAGCAAGCATAGAGCATACCAACATAACATTCACGGCTACCGATATCAACGAACTAGTAGAATAATTAGCAAAGGAATAAGAGTATTGGATAACACATTGAACTTACATATCTAAGCAACTCCTCAACAACATCTCCCTTGCCAGAGATAGCAGCAGTCTCAATTGCATCTCTGAAAAGCTTATCTTGTTTTGAAAGAGCAATGGATTTCTCCCAGCGCTTGTTTTTGCGGTAAATGTTGGAAGCAATTTGACGGAAGAAGACTAAATCGTGACGCTCTAATCGTTGAGCAAGCTCGACGGCATCATAGTTATCGTAATTCTCAACCGAATCACGGAGGGTCTTGTAATCTTCCTCTTCAATCAACAAGTCATGGATGGCACTGTTGACAATCTTCTTGTTCTGGGTCTGAACGTTAAGAAGGAAGGGTTTGATGAGAGGGATGTTGTCAGATTTTTCGAACATCTTGACAACACGGTTGACGTCGATTCTTGGTGAAAGTGCTTGAAGAAGATCGGTAATGAGGGATGGTTGCTCTTGAAGATAGAAGTTTAGAGCGCGGTAGTAGATCTCCAAATTTGCTACCTTGACAACGATATCCTTGAATGAGTGATGCTCCCATGCGTCGGCAGCTCTCTCCATCATTGCAAGAGCGGCATTGTCCCACTCATCATAATGGCAATACAAGAAAATCAACTCGGGCCAAAGGTGAGCTTCCTCGCAGGCACGAATTACCTTGGGAATATTGATTCTGCTCCAGAAGAGCTTCAAGTGCTCCATTGTGCGGTCTGGATGATATTTGGAGAGGGCAATGCCAAGATGCGTAAAAATTCCCATGTGATTTCTCTCTATAAATATAAACGTATTAGTACATTGAAACGAAGTGTTAGTGATTAGTTGTAGATGTTGAAACGTAAGGAAAATGGACCAAAATTCGAATCGCCGGTAAGATAGGGGTTAAGAGGAAGCTTCAGCAGCTCTTCTCTTATGTCTAGATGCCTTAAGGTGGTTGTCTAGATCGTGCTTTCGTCCGAAAGCTATGTCGCAGATAGTGCAATAGTATGTTTTGGCAGCTTTGATAGCGTCAAGTCTGCGTTTTTGTTCAGGATACTTGTACACTCTGCCACCGTTGACTTTGTCTAGATGAATGGCTGTAGTTTTGTGAATGTCCAAAGAATGCTGACTCTGGAAGGCAAAGTCGCAGGGTTCGCAAAAGTACTTTTTCTCGTCTTTGACTTTCTTATGGCTTTTGTTATGTTGTGCTCTCTTTCGTTGTCGCCAGCCTTCAAAGTCTTTTGCTTCACGTCTCGCCAAGTATGCTAGACGCAAACGCTTTTCTTGTTCCTTAGCTCTGGCCTCTCTTTGAGCTTCCTTGACAGCAATCTGTTCTGCAGTAAAGCCATCATACTCGCCCGCAATGCCTTCGCCAATGGGACAATGGGTGCAACAGCCTTCATATGAGAGAGTTTCAACGGGCCAGGACCGTAGACAAGGTACACCATAAGTTTTATCTCGAGATGACATGGCCCATAGAGCAAGAGAGAACACAGACTCCAAAATTAAGCAGAGTGAGCGGAGTTGAATTCGATTTGAGGCATCTGGAAGAGCAGTCCAACACAGCACACCCTTATGTGTAATGGCATAGTTGTCGTAGACTGCTTCATTAACAAGTTTAGGACGCCGATCGATGTATCTGTAATCCCTGAATCTAGTGTTCAAGCCTCGCCTTGCATCTGTTGCAGAACCAATATAAATCTTCGGTGTTGAGCCAGCTTTCTCGAGCAGAATGAGGTATATGCCCCATAACCCATCAGTTTCCATAGGGAGGCGTTTGAAGAATTCGATTTTAGGTGCCTCATCAGATCGCAGAACATCTAGAAGACCACTGGCGAAGGTGAATCTTGCTAGCAGATTCTCCATGACATTTTCGTTGGGAAAGAATGTGTCGTGCGTCGGGTTCTTGATTGAGGGGAGAATCAAAGACAAAAAACCCCAACTTACCCACAAGATATACTCGTGGATTGAGGTCATGGTAACAAACGACACGGTCGATTACGTCGCAATGATGAAGGATTGAATAGGTTAAGAGTTTTACCGGCGTCGATGGATTGAATAAAATGAAGACTTCAACGGTCCTGATCCGTTGACTGAAAGAGGATTGAGGATGAAGAAAAGACGAGCGGAGAACTTCTCGTTCTTCATTGTTTTGACTCACTAAGTTGGGGAAGGAAAGAACGGGGGGTAAGGAAAGAATCGGCTGTGGAGGAAAGAGTAATTAAAAAACGAGGAAAGAACGCACCAAGACCTAAGCCTTGCTCAAGCAGAGCAATAAGTTCATCAAAGTAACCATTATCTTCGTATTGCTTGACCAAGTTCTGTAACTCTTCAGCGTCAACAATTAAATTGAGACCACAAATCTGGGCAAGGCGGAATTCCTTCTTCTCAACACAAGCAGCGTTAACTTGCTTCCAGACCTTGATATTGTTGGCCTTTCGGGCACATTCCACAGCAGATTGGTATTCCTCTAGATGAACGAGGGTGGTGGCAAGTTTGGCCCAATTTGAAATACTAGTGAAGAAAATTTTCGCGGCTTGGTGGAAGCCTTCAGCATATGCCTTGTCACCTGACTCTTCGATATCAGCAACATTGGTTCCTTTGAGGAAGTCCTCGAGTTCGCTGAGCTGATCAGTACGAGCATATGCAAAAGCAAGTGCGGTATCAATGGCAGGCTCACGAAGAGTCTTACGAGCCATACGAAGGTACTTGATAAGGTCCTCGTCCTTGCCAGCATGAGTGGCAATCTCAATGACCTCGAGGTAATTGCTTGGATCATCGGCGCGGATGTATGAAGCAATACCATCGCTTACACGCAGACCATCCAATTGGGCCTTGGCAACCCTGCTCCATACTTCGGGAAGCTCTACTTTCTCGGCGTAGTCGTTCGCACGATCGATACTGACAATGTGCTCAACGAGTACATTTGCAGCGTTGGTGTGGTCGTTGATCTTCTTGTAAACCTCGAATGCTTCTTCGTACAAGCCGACTTCAATACAGATAGAAGCTACATCCGCTGGGTTAAATGCGTCTAATTTGTGGATGTAATCCATGACTCGACCCTTGTCAGCTTTGGTAGCGGTGAGAATGAGGAGATTTTGCAAGCTTTCATTGTCACTGAAAGGCGAAGGCTCGAGGACGATCTTTTCGAGCAACTCAATTAATTCACCCGGAAGATCAGCACCAAGGAAAGCTGCGACTGCTACAGAGACCTTTTCGGGTTCAGTTGACTCGGGAACAGCTGTAGAGATGATTTGATCAATGACGGATCGGCGGTGTACATTATTTTCCGAGAGAACAAACTCCCAAAGCTCTCGATCAGCTCTCTCCAAGAGATAGCGAGCTTGAGCCTTGTACATGGAATTTTCATTGGTGATATTAACAAGCTCGAGATCGTTTTGTCCCTTCGTGAAACATATAATAGCTTTCGAATAGTTAGCAAAGAAATCTGGCAAGTTGATAAAAAACCGGAACTACCGATTGTTACGTGGTGAGTGATATGAAATCAGATTGTCCATTTCCAGAGGAGAAAATATAACACAATGAATCGTATAAGTCGTAACAATCGGCACTACCGAATCATGATGTACACGACGAGCAAATTTGTTGTTAGAATGTCCGGACCAAGAGGAAATGATGTAATTAGCGAAGATTATGGTCCAAGAAATATCGTAGATAATGGGAATTTTTCATGAAGCTGAAAAGTACTTTTTGGATTATCGATGTTGTCGCACTAGCAAGCTAGGATCCGGTATTAGAGTGCCCACTTGCAAAGGACATCATGTGAGAGCAATGATGGTCCAAAAACTTCGTCATCGACATGGTCGATGATGAATGTTACCGATTGATGGATATATATGGCAAAACGTGGTCCAAGAAATAGCGTTGCGAGGGCTCTTAGGAAATCGCCATAAGCGTTTTCCTCCGAGCATGTTTGACCAAAGCCTTTGGAGATCTTCCGGGAGAAGTAGAGACAGCAGAACGTTTGGATATCTTGAACGAAGTAGCTACGACAAAAGGCCGAGGTCTCTTGACTGGAGGTGAGATGATGGATTGAGTATACTCTTCAATAGGAGCCGAGATTATTGAGTGTACAGGAGAAGTTGTAACAGTAACCTTAGGCAATTGTTCCACGGCAGCAACCTTAGCTTTGTGAGGTTCTGAATCATTGCGTAGTGCCAGGTCATTGATTTTGTCCAAGTGCTTCCTTGTTTTGATGTGCCGGTCATACTTGTTCTGCCCCGGCGAGGAAAAGCCACATATCACACAAGTATGGTCTCTCTTTACTTTAATCGACATCGTCGATTCTAGCAATGCTGACTGGTGCTTTTGTGTGTCGTTGTGTCTATTCAGACCACGTTTATCGGCAAAAGAGTAACTGCATACGTTGCAATGGAACTTTTTTGAAGCAACGTTTGCAATTGTTTGAGCCTGGCGATGAGGGTTTGCGACTTGTCGAACACCGGCAGCAGTGTCCAAATGCTTTTGAGTGGTTAAATGCTTTTCTAGCCGAGGTGCATCCACAAAGATTGTGTTGCATATTTCGCATTCAAACTTCCCGCCATACTTTAATTTGTTCTCGGCTTCCTTGCTAATTCTCGTAGGCTTGTCCATGTGTTTCATCAACACTTTATGATCATTCAAGTGCGTCAGATCGCGAAAGGCATGATCACAGACCTCGCAGACGTGTGTACGTGAAAGAACAGCATCCGGAATAATGTAAAGGCTGGCAACCCTGTCAAGGTGTGTCTTGGTTCCGTTGTGTCGAATGAGTTCTGCTCGACGTTTGAAGACACGGTCACAAGTTCTGCATTGAAAGTACTTGGCAATTCTACATCTCTCATTGTATCTTGCCAGGCTCTCTGCACGCGCTTCCTTCTCCTTGGCAGGCATGTTGTTATACTTGATCATTCGCTCAGCTCTCCATTCTGCGTAATTGAGGCGCTTCGCCTCATGATATTTGAGGATGAACCGCATTCTTCGCTGCTCTTTTCGGTTTAGCTCGTAGTTCTTGAGTTTCTCGACATGTTGGAGTTCCTTGGCTGCAATTTGCGCTACGGTGAGACCTTCATAACCATCCCGAACACCTTCCCACAAGGAAGAATGGCTACACAGACCATCGTATTCCATGCTACCGATATCCCAGGGGCAAAAAGATGGCATACCATAGTCTTCTCGTGAGACCATAGCCCATGGGAAGAATGAGAATGTGGCTTCAATCGTTAGAAACATGGCTCGAAGTTGTGTCTGCTTTCCAGCTGCCGGTAAAGGTGCCCAGCATAACATAGCTTTGTGGAAAATCTGATATCCACTGTCCAAAGCTTGGTTGACAAATCGAGGTAAAGTTCGCTTCATGTCGTAATCATGAAAACGTGAGCGGATACCAGTCTTTGAATTCGTACCGGAGCCCACATATATCTTTGGACGAGCACCTGGCTTCTCCAAGATAAGGAGATAGACAGCCCAACCATCTTCGTCATCGACGAGACTCATTGGCACCTCTTTAAGACATGCTATTGAGGGTGGAACTTTGCCTTTACAGATGTCTAATAAATTCGGGGCAAAGATAAGTAGTGAATCGAAGGAAAGTCCTTCGAGATTGGTCCAGCTACTGATGAGTATCTCAAATACTGGATTCTTGAGGCTTTTAGGAGTGCGACACAAGCAGATCCAAACAAGGTACAACAGATACTCTTCATCTGTGGGATCCGCACAGGCTACTTGTGCAGCGGTAGCATCTGCCATTATGGGCTCAATCGGTGGTAGAAAGTTGATTAAACAACGACGTCGTTCAACTAAAGCAGAGGCAACTCAAAAAGTACTTTTTCACAAGTCAGTAATTGTTCCAATCAATATTGTAGACTGTGAAACTCACCTGTGGCAGAAGAGGATATGTTGGAGTCTTCAGTGACGATTTCGATACCCAGATTGATCAACCCAAGTAAACGATTGTGAGGCTGAAGTTAGGTGAGGTCTTGATCGATACTATCACAACAGACGGCCACAAGTACTTTCAAAGTCAGTATATTGCTTATCGACAAGGTCGATTATTAGCTTGACTTACCAGAGCACCGAGGACTTGAAAAGTACTTTCCAGGAATTATCGTACCAATCCGGGAGTGTAGAATGAGTAGAGATCGGTGATTTGACGAACAGTATTGTAGGAGTAGAGTGTTACTATTACAGAGGAATTGAAACAATACACGTGTGTGTAAAATGGTATCTTGGTGGTATGAAGATGAGAGGATGTAGAAGAGAAGAAGAAGAAGTGAAAAGATTCTCTACATTGCTGCCTGCAACATTATGAGGAAGGTCCACTCAAAAGGGGAGGGACAACCTCATATTGTTGAGGGGTTGAGGTGCGATAAGGAAATCCAGTCCAGAAGGGAAGGGGCGGTCGTGTTTGTGGGCGAGTCCAGGTATCCGATAAAGATTTAGTCCAGAATGGAAGGGGTGATTAGTGTTGAAAGATCCCAAGTGTACATGAGAAGGCACTACCTTCGATATACGAGGGCATTGTGAACCAAAAAATTAGAAAATCAGAAAATCAAAAGAATCAACAACTAACCAATTGAGGGGTCGCGTTTTGCCGCATACAAACTTTGAAAAGGTCAGTAAATAAAACGATAAATGAGGGTGTAGAAGACTAACCCAATGAGCAACGTATCAAATTGGTCGTTTTGTTTCAAAAACTGCTCTGGATTATTGTTACTAGAGGGTTATGGTTAGCTGAAAAGTACCATGCACTGTGTGATGATGAACATACCTGTCGATGTATATCTTTGCTAAAGCATTGTATACAGCTTGTTGCTGGTTGCCTGCAGCCAAGGTTGCCTCAAGGAATGGCAATAGAAGCTTAAGACGGTTTCGTGTTTCAACCTCATGAACAAGTTCATCGATAGGGATGGAAGCATGATTGACTGAGTTCAAAAGGTTCTTGATAATTTGCTCATCACAGTCAACATCAAGTAAACCACCAACAACAGCAGGTGTTCGGGCTGGGTTCACACGCTGAACATAGACCTCGATAGATTGAAATTGTTGATTTTGATAGAGGTAGAGTACCAACTCGTGAGTGAAGTTGAATCGATCACAGACGATGATGAGTGGCAATTGCTCGGTCAATTTGGCTTCCTTTAAGAAGTTCTTCACGCGTTCAGGATTGTAGAAATTGGAATCTCTGCAAATACGTTCCACCTCGTTAAATTGCTGCATCTTGGCGGCGCTCTCAATATATTTGAACACGACGTTTTGATCTTCACTCAAGTTGACAATGCTACCAAGATAATGGTAGAGACCCTCGGCAGTCTTGTACTTCTCGAAAAGATCAATCAATCTGACAGCACCCAGTAAATCGGAGTATTTGACGGCGATTTGAACAACAGCCGCAAGGTTTTGACGAATGTTTACCTTGAGCATAGCATCTAGACAGTCTAATGACTGCTCAAGGGACAAGCGACCAAAGTAACCAGTGAGCCATTCTTGACTGAAAGTTGGTGAAGCAACAATATTGACAATTACGCGTTTGATGGCTTCAGGATCTTCGTAATGCTCCAAAGCTCTTTGAGAAAGGCCAGCTTGTTCACACAACTGTGCGATTCTAGGCTTATCATAGTGTGAGAACATCTCATTACCAAGAATGGCGTCGGCAACTTGAGGAGCGTTCATGAGATTCATTTCAAGAAGACGAGTCTGCAAGTGTCCTTGCTCTGGCTTGTTTTCCTTTAATGCATCAAGCAAGAATCCCGTAGCAGGTTGAACCATTCCCTGAGACTGGAATACGTCTACAACACGCTCAATATCGACAAGTGAACCACCCTCAGTGTTTGCCAACTGTGTAGCGAACTCGGCTCCCTTTTCGGGGTTGATGGAGATGATGTTGCGAAGTAATTGGACATAGTCTGGTTGATAACCTGCTTGTTGGGCGTAGGGTAAGATCTTCTCAAATTGGCCACTCTCTGCGAAAGCAGCAACAACTTTGTGAGGAACGTTTGCCTTGAGATAGATAGCAAGCGCAAGCTGTGTATCTTGCTGACGGACAATGTCACCTAATTCTTCGGAACAGTCAAGCTTGTTCTCCTTCATCCACTTCTCAAGAAGATGCTTTCGGTTCTGGGCCAAGACAGGTCGTACAAGCTCCAAAGTCTCGTGTTTATTCAGCGATCCCTTGTCAAGCAATACACCAAAGTATTGCAAGATGACAGATAGTTGACCTGGTACAGCTGGTACATTCTTAAGACGTTCGATGGTTTGTGGGGTTCGCAAGAAGCCGCGAGGAGAGTTTGCGGCAATCTTTGATGCCTCAGAAAAGTTTCCTGCAGCCAAAAGTTGCTCGAATTGGTTGGCATAGAGGTTGTCCGCACCAGGTAGACCAGCTCTTGAAGCAAGCTTGACGGCTAAACCAGAGTTGGCAGGATTTTGGAGGAGGTATGGAATAATTGTCGTTTCATCGACAGATACCGACAATACTTGTCCTCTTCGGTTAACACCAACAAGTCCCGCAGATTCCGAATCGCCAGCTGTGATGAAAATCGTCTCGCTCGAGATACGGTTCATGAAAATGCATGTACCAGTCTCAAGATCGTAAAGGTGAATAAAACCGTATTTGGTAACCAAGTAAATAATGCTGTATTTTTGTGAAACTTGCATTGCAACTGGGAAATCGTTTACGGCTTCAGCAGGGAAGTATACATCGACTGCCTTCTTCGAGAATGTTGGGTTTGAAGCTTGGTGGTCGACCTCGACTATGTGTAGCTTTGCGCCAGTAGCAGTCCGAACCGAAAATGTGAATACCTTTGTATCTGCTGGGGCCGATTCCAATCGTAATGTACCGAATGCTGCTGCGTGACCTTCGATAGCCTGACTGATGCCTCTGTCTTTTGAATAAAGTTGCATCGCTCCTACCACTCGTCCTTGTTGTTGTGTGATGCCTACGACTACCATCCACTTTCCATCGCCGCTAACACGATAGTTGATAATTTGGCATCCCTAGCATAACATTAATAACATTCCTTCTCTCAGAAATGAATAGGACTCACAGCAAGGTTTGGATTTCTCTTGAAGACCTCTACCGGGGATGCCTGATTTGGGTCAAATACATCCCAGTGATAAACTGTTGTATCAGTAACCAATCCCAAGCTTGTCTCACTGAACCATTTCCAGAAGACAACATCTTCGTTCATGGTAGCAGACTTCAGCTTTGCCTTGGCGCCCAAGTCAAATATCTGTAAGGTCCTTGATTGTGCCTTTAATGCGATGACCTGTTTCGACCAGTGCATAATGGCACTATCCGCCTTAATAGGTCTTCGAGTGACAGCATTGTTCTGCTTTAGATCAACGATGACGACTTCTGGTTGTGCAGCTTCGTTCTTCTTTTCTCGTACGCAGATGTAGGAATCTGACTCCAGTGTCTATTCGAGTAATCAACACATGCCCAAAGCTCAATTCAGAATTACGGAATTACTTACACATGAATTAAAACCTATCGATTGTGCCTACAGGATTAATTGTTAGCAAGCCAAATCGAGATTGGATGTTTGAAGCTGAAGATGTTATGGTAGAAGCTGGTGAGAATAGCTGTGTTGTGGCTGGTACATACCTCAACCCCGACACTTGTTAACTAAATTAAAGTCAGTAAACACAAGTCAACAATCCCATCATCGCACAACTCATATCATACCTGGAGAAGCTCCGTGAACTTGATTGGTAATGGAGCCATGTTCACTGATTCTCTGAATCTATGCGATCAAAGGAAATGGCCTTATTTAATTGTTGACCCAATGTAGTGGGCAAGCTATCTGCGCAGAGGCGCTGTTTACCCAGAAACGTGCTCAATTAAAAACAAACGGAAGTTTGAATGTACAAGTATTGTGGAAATTAATTAAGAGAATTTGAGAAATACCCAGAATAAGGGGATGTTGCGGAATATGAGATTTGAAATGTGGAGAGGATATGTGGTTGTATTGCTTCTAAAACTGGCCTTGTCACTTGCGACGACGACAATTGTAAACGGCTGGATCAGTGAGCAAGGAACGCGCTAATCCATTTTAGTCATTCGGGCCAGCCGCGTCACATGATACAGTATCTAAGGGGCACGACCTTTTTCACCACTGTTCAACTTTACGTCACCACTCATTTTGGCAACGATGAAGCTGTCAATCTTTCTGAAAAATTTTCAAAATATATTGATTCGCTTTCACACCTAAGGCGGCTCCCGATTGTGTTCCACAAGGTTCGGCTTCCAGTAGTGAAGCTGTAGGTATACCAGTAACAATCCCCGGGCCACCCGGAGCAGCATTCTTGTATCTTTACAGTTAGATAAAGCTGCTTGCTTGATGAATAGGCAATCACTTTATACGATATGTTTATTTGGCATGACACGATTCTCAGCAGATTGTTCTTTTTGCTATGTTATCTGCTTCAAAAACGGCATATGTACACAGCTTTACCTCATCATTGTCTTCTTTTCGCGTTTGCTCGGTCCCCCTATCAAGTAGACCACGCAGACAAGTTTGTCAACCACCAGTCAAGTGCATTCGATCTATGCAGCATCCGAGTTGGATGTATTGTTTAGAAGATTTTAGGTTTTCGGGTATGTCACGGGCTCACTAGCGTAGTTAGTCTGGATGCTTAGTCATCATTGCCCAGATATTGGCTTTTGTATTATTAAATATATCTGCGAATTCCTGGTATTTTTTGGAACTTTCATAATTACACTCTTAATTATAGAAATCCTTTTTTTTTCCCTATAATTACATTCCTTTTAATTTCTAAGACAATAATATTCGGAAATAGATTGAAAATATATTTGATTATCTTCCAATAGTTTGATTATTATTATTGTAAGAATGTATTCTGGTTTTTTAACTACTACTTATCCAATTTTTTTAAAAAAATTAGAATATTAATTCTTATTTTTATATTATAATTT
>PQXN01000477.1:0-17975 GCA_004786275.1 Botryotinia convoluta
AAAATTTAAAAATTTATAATTTTTATATAGTTAAATTTTTTATATTCAATTTTCAAAAAATTCTATCAATAAATAAATAAAGTGCACGGTTACACACAGACGAATTTTGTATGTAAAATAAGTGATCCATTCGGTGATATGATCCACTCGGTGATGAATCACGTTATGTCATTTACCTACCCAGTAGTTTTATAAATTTAAAGAGACGGTCTGTGCATTTCAATGTGCGGAATTGAACCGATTGTTAATAACTTCAAAAATAATAAAATATAATTCACGACATTGATATCTGTCAAAGGCAAACTTCTATTGGAGCCTCTTCGAAGTTATTGGTCTTTAAACGCGATGGTTATATTTTGTATAGTTGGGGGCCAAAACCAGCCTTGGTTATTAGCCCCACCACACCATCGCAATGGTTTGTTTTCATGATATACCATCGTCGCCACCGTTTCGACAAGCTTGCGGCACATATCGGTAAGCGGATTTATGAGATCTCGCGAATATCATGGGCCTCAGGGATGAAATAGAACGAGCAAAGGGCTGTTTGCGGAGGGTGTCCAGGTATAATCCTCATCGAGCACCAGGTGTTGTTGAACAGCTAGCAAATGGAGCATCGCACCTTCAACTGCTGCCGCCATTAATCTACGGGGGCCAACTGACAGTCCAGCTAACATGGATGCGGGAGTCAAAAATCCAAACGCTCCAGCGTTTCCGACGAGCATCCCAACTGTCCACACTAAACTCCGGGGAACCATAAAACCGGCCGAGTGGAAGGACCTTTGGCTACAAGCATATGAGACTTTGAAATTCCAGGAGCCGGAATTGGTGAGCGTTCTCATTTCTTCAGACCGATTTCATTGAGATCAGCTGGTTCACATGGAAACCAGTGGTAAAATCTATTTCCAGATGTTCGTGTGAGAAAGATTCGATCGCTGCTAACCCCGCAATTTTCAGATGGAAGATTACACTCGAATCCTTCTCCATGAATTAAATACAACGCTCGGGGGAAGCAATAGCCGAAATGCGCCAATCTCCAACGATACTTTAGTACAGTTAATGACGAAAAAGCTGGAAGGATTTACAATTCCCTCCAGTCGATCTGAGGATAAGATTGAAAAGGTTGTCAAAGTTCTGATAGCAGCCAAGAGTTTTATTGGGTCTGCTCTTCAGAGTGAACCAAATGCTGCTGTAGCTTGGGCTGGCGTCTCCATGTTTCTCCCTGTAAGTGGGCTATCTATTTATCCGTGCATGAAAATACGTCACCATGTCTAGGAAAAATCTGTCCTCGCAAAGATTGGAAAGATATCCCTTAGTCCTGTCACCTGTGGCTGGTTACATTTTATTATGCTCAGTTATAACTCAATGTTAGTATGGAAC
Organism: Botryotinia convoluta; assembly: GCA_004786275.1. Classification (NCBI taxonomy): domain Eukaryota; kingdom Fungi; phylum Ascomycota; class Leotiomycetes; order Helotiales; family Sclerotiniaceae; genus Botryotinia; species Botryotinia convoluta. The sequence goes on from PQXN01000477.1 coordinate 1,378, forward strand.
AGTGTTAGGCATATGGCAATCGGTCTCTTGTTCAAAGTGCAAAGTGATTAATTAGCCCAGGCCAACAGGTTCACAATACTTTAGCTTTTGATCAATCCTATCACAGAGAAAGCGGGTTGTCGTGAAGGACTAGAAAAGATCCCACCACTCATAGATCGATATTCTCTCCTCGAAATCTCTATTCGGACCCGACCAGCTTCAAAAAAATCAAAATCCTTTTCGCATTCCAGGAACGTGCAAATGGGTGTTTGAACATCCTACATTTTTGGATTGGAAGCAAGGAAATGGGCCGGGTGTTCTCTGGATTTTGGCAGACCCAGGCTATGGCAAAAGTGTCCTTTCGAGAGCGCTTGTTGATGAAAATCTTGTCGCAACAGAACAAAACACGGACGTCTGTTACTTCTTTTTCAAGGATATCTCGAAAGAGCAACGCAGCCTTACGAAAGCCCTTGCTGCCCTACTGCATCAAATATTTTCATCTCAAAAACATCTCCTAGTGTATACAGAGCCTGGTTGGGCAAAAAACAATATTGAAATCGCGAATTCAGCGCATGATATGTGGGCTATTATGGAGAACATAGCTATAGATCCAAATGCAAGAAATGTAATATGTGTACTGGATGCTTTAGACGAGTGCGAGTCTTCCGAGCGAGATTACTTTCTTGAATAACTACAAAAATTGTATAAGAGTACTGTACATGACAGAGTCACTCAGTCATCTAGCTTCAGTCTCTCCACCGACTCACTTATATCACATATGACTGCCGATTCAAAGACTTGGGCGAATCATACTGACTTACCACCACTGAAGGTGAAGTTTCTTATCACCAGTAGGCCTTACTATGAGATTGAAGAGCAATTTAAAAGTCTCACGAATACATTTTCAGGAATTCGCTTGGCGGGTGAGGATACTACGGGAACAATAAAACAGGAAATCAATCTTGTTATTGATGCTGAAGTGGATAAGCTCAAACTTCCCCGAAAGCCAACACTTGGCTCCGCTCTCGACTAAAAGACACAGAACATCGAACCTATCTTTGGCTATATCTAATTATGGATACGATACGCCATCTGGCTATAACTAGTAGACAGGAAAAGATCTTTAGAAGAATATTAGACGCTGTATTACCTTCTACAATTGACGAGGCGTAAGTGATTCCTACTTTAGATCGTGTATTGGCCAACAAAATTGATGTCGTTCTGTCTGCTTCGTTTTACATATCTTATCTTTTCTCTTGCTGATCGTAAATTAACCCAGCTATGAGGCGATTCTGCGTAAGAGTCCAGATAAGCAAGAAGCTACCAAATTACTTCATATTGTAGGTGGGGCCGAGCGACCTTTATCACTAAACGAGCTTAATATTGCCCTCAATATAGACAAGTGCTACGACGGATCTCAATCTTTCGAAAATATTGAGCTTGAGGACCCCGAAATATTCGCCAGCAGGATTCGAAGACTTTGCGGTCTTTTTGTTTCCATATCCAATTCGAGAGTATATCTCATTCACCAGACCGCAAAAGAGTTCCTCAGGTCGAAAGACTCAAGTCCTGCACCAACAGGCTGGAAACATAGCTTGGGCCGACTCGATTCTCATTCTATCTTAGCTGAGATCTGTGTCTCTTACCTCTGACTAAAAATGTTCTCAGAAAACAACACTAAACACCAGTGCTTTATAACATCGCCCGAAGGCCAGCCACACATCTCAAATGAAGATCGATTCATGTTTCTCAAATATGCATCAGATTATTGGATGAAGCATTGGGACATATCTCCTTCTGATATTGATATGCCAACAATCATCGAATTATGCTCACCATCAGTTCGGCGCTCAATCTGGCTTCGGGCTTGTTTGGGAGGAAAATACCCCCCAAAACACCTCCGGGGCATCGCCTGTACAATTTCAGAAGTACTGAAACTAGACGATTTTGATGAAGTAAACGCTATGTCGACGCTCATGATAACGTCATGTCTTGGCCTTCTCAATGTTTCTGAAACTCTTTTGGCCAGCTCATTTTCACATTCTGAAGCGAACCAATTGTGGAAAAGAGAAACCGCATTGTCTTTGGCAATACGCAAGGAAGATTATAAAATGGTACGAGTAAAAAATCTTTGAAGTCGTTCTGCGCAAGCATGTTTATGTTGCCTATAAGTCTTATCTACCCTTTGACCTATAAAATTTTAATGCTTCTTCACTCTGCAGATAAATTTCCTGATATCCACTGTTGCCAACCTAGGTGGCAATAGTTCCGACGAGAATGTTCGAATAGCCTTGGAAGTCGCACTCGAGCAAAAAAACTCTGGTATTTTGAGTGTCCTATTGAACAACGAAGCTAAAACACATGCTGCATTAATTATGGCCCTGGAAGATTATCTTCTACACTGGAGCTCTGAACTTTTCGACTTCATATTGATGCACAATGGACCACTTACGCCTTGTTTGAGGGTCCGACTACTGAAAATCGCAATATCAAACAAAAATGCTGAAAATGGTATACGAGCCGTCAGATTTGTGCTAGAATGTCCTCACGAGCAGAGTGTGGACGAAACATTGCAAGAGCCCTTATATTTGGCACTGACGGGGCATGTTCTTAATGTCGGCATTTGCTCATTAATCATAAACGATCCGGCAATACATGACATTGACAACTGTTGGGAACTCAATGATCGTACTGGCAGTAGTCAGTCAATAGTTCATTATATTACTAGCCGTTATTATTCCCGCAGGCTTGAGTTCCGTCAGTACCCAAATGAAGTAACGCTCCTGAAAATTCTAGGGGCTCGCGGTGCATCCTTCGATAGACATTATAACGGTTCGACATTTTTGTACGCAGCTCGTTATAGCCAAGTTGATTATTTTCAGGTTTTTACCCAAGGGGATCCTAAATTGGCAACGTACTATATCAATGGAGATGGAATTAATGTGACGCCTATGGAATTTGCAGCCACCGATTGTAATTTTGATATGATCAGGTGTCTTTTAGAGCACGGTGCGAATATCAATCGAAGTTTCAGCTTTAGATTACCTTACTTTGAAGAAGATTATTTTTCGGCTATTTTGACTGCAATTGAACATGGAAATGTTGACAGCATGTCTGAAATCAAGGTGAAAGGAGGACTGCTTGATACCCTGTCAGCTCAGCAAGTTCAGAAGCTCATTGGCCATGGTTTTGATATCAATATGAAAATCAAGGGCCAAAATCTTCTTTCGCATGCGGCATCTTGCGGGAATGTCGATCGAGTCCAATGGCTAATTGACCATGGAGATGATGTTGATGGCCGATTTCCGAATGAGCGATCTATCCTTTCATCACCATTAATGGAAACGATTTGGGGATGCAAAAGTGCCACAGCCGCATCATTTATTGTTGAGATTCTTCTCAACCACGGTGCAAACGTTGATGGGCCTAGGTATTACAAAGTACACAATGGTCCCATCGTGGCATCTTGTTCCCACCTTGCTATTATGAGGGGTAGTGTTGGTATCCTGCAAACTTTACTTGATCACGATGCCGACGTGAACCTTCAAGGGGACGACCATGGAGTTCTGCTCAAAGAAGCAGCTGTCAACGGGCAGGTGCATATTGTCAAACTTCTCGTATCTCTTGGAGCAGATGTTGACGCAGTAGGGAAAGACCCCCCAATCTTACATGAAGCTATAGTCAATCGACAAATAGAGGTCGTGGTCGCCTTGCTCGATCTCGGTGCTTATATAAACATCGTTGACTATATCCGACGCACACCTTTACAGCTTGCAAAGGATATGCATTATGCAGAAATGGTATCTCTGCTGCTGAGACGTGGAGCATTATAAATGTGCAATCTGAAATCACTGGGAACGTCTAATCTATATCATCAAGCTCGTCGTCATACGTCAAAAAATTCGTTGGTTTTGCAAGGGAAAAATTTGAAATGCCTAACCCACAAGCACTTTCACGCCGACGAAGTGTAGGTCTTCAGAGCTGGATCACGTACATTTTTTTTAATTTCATTTCTACCACGGGACAGGATCTGATAGCTTTCTGGGAGAATGAATGAATGATGTTCAATTTGAGTTAATGTCCAATCTCAAGAAGGGAAAAAGTGGAGGAACCGAGCGATGATGTAAGGACTGATACATCGACTAGCCTCACCAACTTTGAACACTCAAGTATCAATATTGATGCTATGTATATCTCCCATAGCTCAACTGTGAGTTATGCGCCTCTACTGGGACAGATCAATCATACGAATAATTGGGAGCTCCATACAATTCTCCCCTTTCGATACATACAATCGGAGGCAAGAAAGGAGTGCGGTCTTCAAATAAGTCGGCATTCGGATCAAAGTTCTGGGTATTGCTTCTCATAATTACGCGGTTTTTTCTCATTCCTTTGGGCACCTCGCTCAGCACCTGCCGTGAAATTCAGGACGAATTTCTAAGTCACCACAAACACTTGGGTCACATTATTCATTTCATCAACCAAATGGTTGTATTTCTAGTCAACTATGTCGTCTCAAATCTCATTTCACAAATCGGGCTTTTATTCAATATATCTTTCACAATTACTTAGGGGACTATGTTAAAGTCTCGCAACTTTCACTAACGCAATCTTTTTATGCATCATGTTATTTATGGGGGCCTGGGTTCAATCAATACACATAACGATATGACGACACTTTTCATTGAGATCACATGTAGAAATAATGCACTGAATCAAATGACCCTTTAATCGCTCAAAATCTTTCGATGCCGTTAAGAATTCACTTGTATCTACCTGAATTTGGGGTATGTACCAAAGCTATCTTCTCAGCGTAAACATGTCGGTGGCAACAAATGGTAAACACGAGCACATAACACCACAAAGGATGATATGCTGTCTGGGATATTTTAGGTATTTCAAGTCGTGGCTTCAAAAGACATTGGAGAAGAGCATCTCTGAATCTTTCTGTTATGAATTATTGCCTACTCTGTGGTGGTGATAATTGTGAAATGAAGCATAATACCATATCCTCGTTGGGTTTCAAAAAGGCCAAAATTATTTTCATATTCAAACACAACCTCTTCTGCATCCACTTTCATATGTACTTTATCTCTCGGCTCCAGAATAGTTGAACTGACTTTTACATCCTCGACCAACACAGGTTTTTCGTTGCTCTTCGAACTCGACTTCCTGCCCCAAAATCTGCTAATATTTCCTGCTGGGCTGGGAGCGACCTTTTTAGGATCCGTTTTCGCAACGACTTGTCTGGAGGGTAGCTCCGGACGGGGTTTCAAAGCCTCTGCTAGTCGTTTCGCCATGTCTTCATCCTCCCAGAACCATGATCCTCCATTAAGACTCTCCTTATCTCCTATCTCCACAAACACGTCATATCCAGGATTCTCTCTATCAAACTCAAGCGGTTGTGCCTTTTCGTTTTGAAGACAGTGTGCTGGGATCAACAGCAATGTTCCTTTTCTCAAACCTGTGTTCGCAAACTCGGATAGATAGATTTGGATTTGGGTTGTAAGGAGAGAAAGGACTTTCTCTTCTTGTGCGTACTCGAGAAGAGATTTTTGGGTTTGGAGGGAACTGAATTGAGTTCTAAGGTGATTCAGTTGGGATTGGATTTGGGTACCGTAGGAGGTGGACGTGGATGGAAAGGCAGAAGATCTTGAAGTCTTCGATACTGCAGGAGATACCGACGACGATGACACGGAGTCCATGTATGATGGAGGAGCCGGTTCATCGTCGTGATCGTGTATTGGAATTTTAGAATCCATGTTGACAGCTAGGTACAAAAATGTGATATCTTTGGAGGCGGCTGAAATGATCAAGGTTTGTTTATGGGAAAGAACGTATTGGTTCTCTCTCTGCCGAGGATATGTGAGCGAGTCTTCTCGTACGTCCGATTATGTAATCCGATTATCGCACTCTCTACTGCCTCTTCAACCATTCGCAATCTTGGTAGACTCAAAAGAAGTGTTACTAAGTGCTAGTAAATTTTAGTGGTCCAATAGTCACGAGACCTGATTCACTAGGGAAAAAGCCTATCAACAATTGATGATGTATGTGACTTCTCTTGATCTAATCTTTGATTTTTGCGAATCATCGTATCTGATATGACTCAAAATTTCTCAAAATTTCGGAATCTCCATTCGGACCCAAAAAAATTGCGATCTCACGGATTGGTTAGGTCGGGTATTCGGACAGCTCACTCGGCTGTGCCACACCCCGTATCAAGAAACATGTGTTATTTGGCTGCCTAATATGCACAGCAAGGCTTTGGAATATGCGGGAATAAGGTTGCCATTTAAAGTTGTCTGCCTCGTCGGCCTTGGTCAAGGGATAGACACTTTTAGTGCAATTCAATAGGTAAGATATGACGATGGCTGTGTGGGGCTGCTGAGATCAGGTGAGACTTCCTAGAAGCTCGCTAGAACTCCTCAGTGGATCCGTGGAAGATCTCCAAATTTAGGGGCTCGGCATCCCAGGCTGGGATTTCCAGCCAGCCTTGCCAAGGTGTCAGAAATGCATCTAAATTTGCTGTTTGCCGATTTCGCAACATTATTCCTGTTTGCGGTCAAACAGCTGATAAGCATATAATGTTATCTATCTAGGTGCTTTATGGTCTCACTATTAAGGTTTTATGATATTGCGGGGATTGGCCTTCTTTGAGCACTGCTCCTCCCTTCAATACCCTATTCCCCACAACAGCATTCTTGATTATTTCATTCTGTCCCAATCCGTAAGTAAGGGAATAGTCAATTTGTAGGTTTGAGATTGGTCTTAAACGGCCAAGTTCTTACTCTACACGGTCGGAATGGCGGCAGTGTAACATTATAATCTTGAGTCGAGAGGATTGCGCCCTTAACGCTATTGGTTAGACGAGGCTCCCTTGTCAATCCAAAGGGTCTGACATCAAATTGCTCCTCAATTGTTGATGCATCCTATCCCGCTATCGCCCTACCTTTTGACGAAGTATTCACCACAATTTTCATGAAAATACCTCAGTGAGGTTGCTCTATATGCCTTGAACATGTCTTGCTTATTGATAGCGCTCTCAGCTTGGCGAGTGGATATGAATGTATATAAAGTCGCTCTTGATCTTCTGTTCGACGTTTACCGCTCGCTACTTCCTTCTGTCATCACTTATCAATCGCCGTTTCCATATTGTTCTCTCGTCTAAACCCCAGTGTCTTCGCCGTTACAACCTCATTTATTCCCGAGAGAGATTCATCGATCAGCTAATCTACACCATCATAATTTAGTGTTGGGCAAATAAGAGTCAGACCATTTTAGAAGGAACAATCTAGGTACTGATATATCAGCCCCTCTCTTTCTTCCAATCAAACCACAACATTTCATCTCCTACATCTACAATTACCTATTAGAACTCTTCAGTTTTTTCAGCACATTTACCAATATTTATACCATTATCTTAGACGCCTTGGCAAGGTATCACGAGCTCACCAATAATTGAGAGTTCACTATCAGCGAGTTTGGCAATCTTGGAGAACTTTTAGGAGTATTCCAGAAGCACTAAATAACCCCGCACTCAAGTTAGTATTCACATTTATCGACTGATCAGGCATATTTCAGAATATTCAATGTGCTAGTTTAACCACTGATTGCATGATACACAACATCACTTCCCCTCTTCGAAAGTCTATAAAGTCTATCAAGATCCCCCTCGATAGGGTTTCAATTGTTCAAAGAAAAATCACATATCAATATCATGTATCAAATTGCTTCTCCCAATGAGGTTTGAACTTGTTCCTAATTCGCTTAAAGACAACGTATCTAACTTCTATTAGTACCTCGCCATCACTGGCGCAAAGATCGCGACCGTCAAAATATGCAAGAGTGCTTTTGTTTGGCCTTTTCAAAAGGTGGGTTTATATGCATTCTCTCATACTGCACTGCTAATGCTCTCCAGGTCCGAAGGTTCAACATTCAACCTCGCGACTATGAGTTGTCACTTCAAGCTATGACAAAGGAGAAACTTCAGTTGGCGATTCCTGTAGTATTCACCATTGGTCCCGATGTCAACCGCAGAGGCGATAATGCCCGTACTGCTGACTCTAACCACGAGAGCGCCGCAGAGGATGGCGACGACGCCCTTTTGAAGTTCGCAATGCTGTTGGCTGAAGGCGAAAGCAATGACGGGGATGCTGGCGCACATCTCAGAAAGATTGTTGTCGGTATCATCGAAGGTGAAACCCGTGTTCTCGTCAGCTCCATGTCGATGGAGAAGATTTTCACAGAGAGAGAAGCATTCAAGAAGGATATATTCAAGAACATTCAATCTGAGTTGGGACAATTTGGCCTTAGAATCTATAACGCCAACGTGAAAGAACTCAAGGATGCTCCAGGCTCCAATTACTTTGCCTCTCTCAGCAAGAAAGCCCACGAGGGTGCCATTAATCAAGCCCGTATCGATGTAGCAGAGGCTCAACGCCTGGGTACTGTTGGAGAGGCTCAGCGTCGGGCAGAACAAGATCGAGAACTCGCCAAGGTTCAAGCCGAGACCGCAGTTCAAAAAACAGAACGTGATAGTGAGAAGGCTCGAGCTGAAGCTACACTTGCAGCCCGCAAAACTGTTTACAGCCGTGATGTTAACGTTGCTCAAATCGGTAAGTGACATTTATTTTTGTTTTCTGGAGGATCCCACCATTTTCCTAATACATTCCTCTAAGAATTCTCCAATACCCTGAAAAGTCTGAAGCTTGAAGACCCTGACACTTGAATTCCCCTGAGGATATCGAGAGAATGGTCATTAAAGTAGTAATTCAAAATACTGAGTCACAGATCTTGCAAAGGGAAAAGGACATCAAAAATCTTCAAGAGACTCAATTGGTTCAATATGCAATAAACTGACACATTGAACGTTTAAAGAGGCCACACGTGCTACCGAAGTCCGCGACGAAGAACTCCGCAAAGACGTTGAGGTCAAACGTGCTTTCACAGAGCTTGAACGTCTTCGTGCCAGTGACGTTGTCAAGGCTACGATTGCCCGTGAAGCTAAGCAACAAGCTGCTGATGCTAAGAATTACGAAGAGCAAGCCCGCTCGAACGCCGAATATTATAGCCAGCAAAAAATAGCGGAAGCAAAGGCCAACGCTGAACAAAGGGCTGCTGATGCTAAGATGTATAGTGAGAAACAGGCCGCACTTGCAAAAGCCAATACTGAGCAGAAGAGTGCCGACGCCAAAGTCTACAGTGAACAGAAGGCGGCTGATGCCAAGGCATATAAAGAGAAGGCCCGTGCAGAGTTTGAGCTTTACAGCGAGCAGAAAGCTGCTGAAGCCAAAGCTTACAGAATCAAATTGGAAGCCGAAGCTAACTTTATCGCCGAGTCCAAAGCAGCCGAGGTAGCCCTCTTGAGGAAGCAAAAAGAGGCAGCTGGTATGAGTGCCATGGCCGCCGCATACGCAGATATGAGCAAGGCTATGGGTGGTCCACAAGGTCTCATGCAATACCTCATGATCGAGCGTGGTACTTACCAAGGCCTTGCCAAAGCCAACGCCGAGGCTGTTCGTGGTTTGAACCCCAAGATGACGATCTGGAATACTGGCGCACAGGCTGGTGGCAATGGTGAAGGCAGCTCTGTTGAAGGTCAAGGAATCGGTATGGGTGGCATGGACAGTATTCGTAATATGTATCAGATGCTTCCACCACTCATGTCCACCATTCATGAGCAGACTGGCATGACTTTGCCAGAGTGGCAATATGGACGTTTGGGTCCTGTACCTGGAGAGACTCAGGAGGTTACTAAGGTTAATGGTAAGACCAATGGCACTAATGGGCATAGATAAGGGAATTGCGAGGAGCTTGGTATGAGTGATAGGTCTTAAAGCGTTGCGAATAATAAGGCGTCGGAGTTGTTAGGGCGTTGCAGGCGCTGGAGGGGCTGGAGCGTGCATGATAGATATTAGGGAGTTCCGGGGGTTTTGCAGGGATAAGGAGTCATATCTTCTATAACATTGACCGATGAATGTCTTAGAGATACGTCCAATCTTTTAGCATTTCATTATTCGGAGATCTCCATCTCCAAGCGTTCGCGTTCACGTTCCAATTTAGAGATTCGGCGGAGTTATCACATGGAGTTGGTCAAGCAGTATTTCGGGGGGCGGGGGTTCTTTGACACTTCTGGAGTTACGGCATTTGGAGGGTATTTCTGTTTATTATTCTTAGTTATTCAATAGCCTGTTTTGTTATTTTAGTCTTCCCTTACTCTATTAATATCAATCCGTCACAATTAAATTCTGAACATGGTTTTCACTCTCGGATGGGGGTTTCACATGCTTTTGAAAAGAATGTGAGAGAAGGAACGACACAATGGATCATAGCAAGGAAGGAAGGAAGGAGACGGACTACTGTAAATTATTTCATGGATGTTAATTGTTAAGTACTTTTGTCTTCTTCGTGTTGCCCTTCATATTGAACTTTCTGTGAAAGTTCTGTGATTTATACTTCATTATTAGTGTTTATGCGAGAAATATTTGGATAGGTTTATGTAACTTTGTTCATTTTCACTCTGAAGCAATTAAAATTCTCCGTACTGCTCAGAAGAAACTTTGATTGCTACCTGTTCCCGGACTTCTTCATCGTCTCTAGCTCTAAAACATAAACCGTGCATCTTTCATTTTGCATTTTGCTTCTTGCATTTTTCAATCCAAGCTCTCATCATTCGATCGTACGTTTTTTCCATTGGAAATGAACACATGTGGGCAAAGTTAATTGGGCCATCCCCACCTTTGCTAAAAGGTTTGAAAACTTTTTCAGTATCTAGATTAGTATTCCATACAAACGAATCAAATTCCCTGGGAACAGAATCTTTCTGCAACTACCATGGCGAAGCTGCCAGGCGTACGGAGTATTGAGGTTGCTTTAGGTATAGGTCAGATCTGGTTGGATCAGAGCGACTGAAAGAACCCTTCCTTACAACGCAGCTCGTCGCGGTTGTTAACGTATGGTTTTGGTTTCTAGTGGCATTTAGTGTATTCTTGTCATAAGATATCGTGGTAGCTTTGTTGGAAACCAGGGAATGATATCGAAGCAGGTTTGTTGCGAGAGATTTTATGATATCTAAGGATTCTGGAAAAAGAGGGATATGCTCGCGGCATAAGCCTTTCGGACCCCCAGTGCGAGATACAATACATCAATCTTTCACTTCTCCAGATTGCGCTTTGTAGTCTTAGTGTTGTAAACCATTGTGCAGAAATAGAATTAACAGGACTCCCTCACAGCAGATAGAATTTTATTCAAGGAAGGAAAAAGAGGTTACAAAGAAAACATGCTTCATAGGCGTCAATTCACTGACACCGGCTCAAGAATGGCGTCAACAAAGCTTAATCTAAATCATCGTTCTATGATCGTAATCTGACCGCAGTCTGAATCGAGCCTGATGTAAGATCTTACAAGACTAGATCGACTCTTAATCTTATCTTTAGTTGAAAGCAGTACTTCAGCCTCCTTTTAAAGTTCGAAGAAGGTTTCAATTTACTTTTTATCTCGACTCAGTTCTTCAGCTCTTAAACTGTCAAAATGACAAGTGAATGGTTCCAACTGTTGCAACATTTCAAAGTGACTTACTTAGTTGTGTGAAATCGGATCGTCTTTCTTTTCTCTTTCTTTGCTTTTACCCGAAAGCACGAAGGGGGGTAGATTAGAAGTGGATTACTAAGCAGATTTTTCAAATTCACATGGTAAAATTAAATACGAAGTGAAAATATGACGTTCGAAGTAGCGTGAAGCTAGTAGACAGAGCTAAGACGATACCAGCTCCTAATTGGATAACTAACCAAGGTATATACCTTATCATCACGTGATACTGCAATGTCTCACAGAGAAGAGGTTGATACGAGGAATGGTCTCCTATAACCCCACTTGTTAAATAGCTAATTCTATGGAAAGAACCCCCTTCAGTCTACTCTTTCCGTCTTTCACCGCTGATTTTCACAGGCAGAACTTCCCCGTCAATGTCCATGCAAGGAAGCGGTGAACATGTGAATCTCAAAGATATAACATCACAAGTACAGTCCGCTTCTACAGGAATCATTATAGCTAGAAGTAAGCATACGTTAAATTCGCAATCTGTTGTATGAATATGTATGAAGCGTTGTTCATTCAAATAATTTAACATTTGATGCAATGCGGCAGCTTCCTTCATTACCAAAGCACAGCCTCTTAGTGCTAAAGCTAAACTGGCTTCGCCACCGCCGGTGTGGGTATTCGGTGTTCAGCTAGCATTTGCCTTGACCTAACCACCAGCGCCGGCAATCATTTCCGCCCCATGTGAATAAAGGTCCATCTTCAACTACATTCCTTCGTGTTCTTCGTATACCACATCACGATTTTTGGTAACAAATAGGCTTAAATCTCCCACCTTTTATGCTACCCAACTCTATGTCCAAACGACGAGCTCATACCAAGTCTTCAAATGGCTGCACACAATGCAAAAGGAGACGGGTAAAGGTCAGTTTGTCTCATTTTTTTACTTGCTGACAATGTTTCTGCTTTTCGCTTTCTGTTCTTCTGAAGCACAATTTCTGCTTGTATCAGAGTTCCAATAGTCCAGACTGCAGTCCGATAACAAGATGTTTGAGATTTCAGAATTCAAACAGCACGTTCCAGTGGCATGAATTGTTTAAATCATTTGAATAATAAACTGCTTTTAAACATAGAGGTACCTCTGGACACCAAAAGCCTACACCTAGTCTACTAGTCGGGACTACTGAATTTTCTGTTCGGAATGTTCGGATGAAACATTTGTCTTGTTGGATTGTTACACCGAGCTGTCGCTGATATGCAAAATTTCAGTGCGACGAAACACGGCCGTCATGTGCAATTTGTGCAAGAAGAGGTGAACCATGCAGTTACCTTTCGCAGCCATCAAACCAGGCACAAGGCAATTTGCCTGCTGGATTCTCGGCTCAGACTTCACCCACAACTTCAGAGTTCGAAGATGATAACAATAGAGCTCTAGAGCTAAGATTGATGCATCAATATTCAACCTCTACATCCGTCATTCTTTCCAAAGACTCGAGAGATGTGATGTTTTACTGTGATGTTATGGTACATCACGCAATTGCAAATACATTTCTGCTTCATGCCATTTTAGCCTCCGCCGCTATTCACATGTCGACTATTGAGACTGAGAAATCACAATATTGGGTTGCTACTGCCTTGCAGTATCACAGTCGTGCAACACTTGGTCTCAATGAAGCCTTGAAGAATTACTCATCTGCTTCAGATGCAATATCTCTATGTTCCCTGACCATGGTTATAAATTCTTTATCTTTGTCGAGAGAGAGGTTGAGGGGCGAAGAAATTGATCCTGTGGCTGAATTGGTTCAAACACGCAAATTACTTCAGGGGCTCTCAGTCTGCTTAGACCAAACAATAGGGGGTAACTTATGGAGCGGTTCTTTCGAAGCTTGGAGGGATCAATTGATCCTGAAATCATCCAATCCGAAAGACACGGTTCATAGGGACCTTCTCACACACATTGATAACACAAATTCCATTTTTGGACACATGGGCATATTTCTGAGCCAGCACGAGAAGTTCCCAGAATATCAATCCAAAAATGAAGAATTCATCCAGTATGTATAAAGGTTATCTAGTTCCAAATATAGGACTTGACTAGGCTGTTCACTGACTTCAAACAACAGGACGATACTGCATAAGACGAATGAAATGGTTACATACATAGCTTCCATTGAAAGTGAACATAAGAATGAATACTTAAATGCTTGTACATCACTCTTCTCGTACATGGAAATTTTTCAAATAGAACAGGGCGCTACCATCATAGCATGGCCATTGGCAGCCAGCGATTTTTTGGTATCCCTTTTGATGAACGGTGACGATATAGCAATGCTAATATTTATGCATTATGGAGTAGCGCTATATTTATGTAACTTACATAGTTTCTCAAAAGGGGCCGGAAAGCATTTGGTAGAAAAATTATCGCTAGCACTCGAGGCAAAACGTCCGGAATGGATCGAGGTGCTACTCTGGGCAAGGGCCTCTGTTTTACGAGATATGTAGGCTTTGCTTTTGTGTGTTCAGTTCACATGTCCCAGCTCTTCTTACCGTATTTGTGTATTATAATTTTACATTCTTTAGCCATAAGCAAGGCTAAAACTTTTATAAGTATAACTTTCTAGTATCTCTTCGGCCTTCCGCTAAGGTCAAAGATGATGAGCAACAAAGCAATAGAATATAATAATTGACGTCATCCCTTCTCCACTTGTGCAAACAAACAGCTGCACTCATTCAGCCTCAAGTATTGATTATGTGCGTTGAAAGTAATTCGATCTTCGTCTCTCAATTATCTCCTGTCGATACCATGTTCACCCCACTCCCCATCCCACTCTACCCATTCCACCAACTTAGATTCACATTAGCATATGGATGCATATCCATTCCCTGAGTTCCCCTTTTCATCTTCCTGCCCTACTCCACAACCCTCTCAACAATCCCTTCAACACAACAATCAACACACTTACCACCCTCCATGTTCGATCTAGGTATGACACTGAAAGGACAACTTCGATTTGGTCAATTTTCTCTGTACTTTTCGAATTTTCAGAGACAATATGTCTCGCTTGTATTCCTTAGTAAAGGTTCTGTGGGTGCGGAAATTGAATATGGGGATAAATTGCACTATTTGGTAATAGGTGAGAATGAAAGACAGACGGTATAATGAGTCTCTTAATGTGTTTCGAGGTGAGCAAAGTATAAAGAATACTGATAAGGTGGAAAAAATTGAAGGGATATAAAGCTCGAATGATGAATTTTCTAATGTTAAGCTCTTGTTAGAATTGGGATGAGTTTGTGTATCTACGATCCTATGGTGTGAGGCGTACTCGCACAACTATCCATCATAGGTCTCATAACAGTTCTTTCCCCTCGGTAAGGAAATAAATCCTGTGATCTTCTAATTTCGAACTTGAGAAGACTTTGTAAAGCCGGACTTGAAGCTATTGGCTTCAGGAGCAAAATATGAGTAACCAGACCAGGTTAACTTGGCTCTTTTTACATGCAAATCGAAGACTTTGATGTGTTTTTGTTGTATATATGGATTTCTAGGATGGAGGGTACATTCTACCGAGTAGGATGTCTGAGATAGGTCGCTAGGAGTGGAGATGATACTTTTTCCAAAATGAGTTTTTCATATCTATATTTTAGAATTAGCAGTTGTACTGTCACAAGATGGTTGCTGTCAAGCACAATTCAGACAGCCGATGATTCAGGTTTCTAGTTTCATAATTACGGATAAGTGATCGGGCCGGGCTTACAATAAGGTCACTTATAGTCCTGGTGAGTGTCATGTCGAGTATTTCTTCTCTGTATAACACGTTGTTTGGTCCGGCAAAACATGAACACAAACATTCGGTCTCGATACTGAATTTTAGAACCAGCCACTCGAGGGCCTAGAAAAATTATGTTGCATATCTACATTCTCATCTTACAAGATACGACCTTGCAAGTGAAACCCCACAATCTAGACCGTTAGAAACGAAGAGCCGCCGGCTTACATTCAATTTATTAGCTCGGGCACACACTCAACTGGCCCCTAAGATTCAGCTACTCACGGGTGCCCGAAAGGCTTTTGTTGCATATCTCATATCCCATGTTACAGATTATATCCTTACAATTTCAAAATTGGCGAGCTGATATTTGAACTCAAAGAATCCGGTTCGTTAGCTAGCTTGATAGGTCCAATTATAAAGGACAAGTACGTCACCGGTATTTTCAATACGGCCATTCACAGTCTTGGAATTATCATTGTTGCACATCTTCTATTCTATTTTACAAGCTTCATGCCTACGAGTTACAGGTGATGGTGTGGAGAGCGGGGTTGATGGAAGCAGGAAGCCAGTAGTGGAAACCTATCAGTGAAAAGGTCGATCCCGGATTCTGGTAGACGCATGTAAATAAGGTTTTCTGTCACTTATTGACTATGATTAGGGCTGATAGACTGACAAGTAGCAACTTTAGTATATGTTACATTGTCAACCCGAAAGCTGATTATTTCTATTTGCAGAAAACGTATCAACTAGTGAACAATTAATAAAATCCTGGTTGTGAAGTATTGTGGTCCAATTCCCTGGATCGATAGTAAGCGTAGGTGTCATTCATTCCTAGTTAGGAAGTCACACAATCTAACTTTGTAAGGTGCAATGCTGGCTGGAGTCTCCAGAAATTATAAAGAAACTCCCATGCCAATCGATCAGGAATTATTTAGATGTAAATGGACTTGAGATGACTCATTTTCTTCCGATAAGTTTGAGTATATATTACTAATTGTTCATCAAATAGTAGAGTAAAAGTTAAGTAATTAGTCCGTTTTAGGGCAGGCATATAGAATATGACTAGATTGGGAAGTTCTAGGGTTTGACACGGGCCTCAATATATAGGGGAAGAAACAAGGAATGTGGTTGAAATAGGAAACTCTAAGTTTCGAGAAACGTACTTGACTGTCAACTTATTCTGTAAGAGGCAGAAAAAATACACCAAAACTCAAAGCTCTTGGAGGTTAGAAAATAAATAATAATAATGATATTATAATAATAGTGGAAAACTTAGTCAGTTTTAGCTATAAGGGATAAATCGAATATATATGT
>PQXN01000478.1:0-17898 GCA_004786275.1 Botryotinia convoluta
ATTATACTCGAAATATATATTCATATAGAAATTGATTATCACATTTTGTATTACAATTTATATAAGAATTGAGAGTATTCTTTTAATAAATTAATAATCTATATGAATTATAAGATTATATATAAAAAAACATATAAAATCTAGTTATCGGGGTATATTTTGATCTAGATATATCCAATCAAACATTATTAATTGGATTATCTTTTTCCAAAACTATTTAAGAATAGATTCTAATATATATTCCCCCTTTACCTTTGGGATTGTAATACCTCCATGATCGAGTTTCTAGATTATATATTTGCACAATTTCTTTTCCATATTTCAACCTGATTACTTCTCCTTTTCCTTATATCTATAATTACAAAAGTATTTTCTTGATTCTTTTTATCCTTTTGAATCGAATTTCTACTTCAACTATTTCGATTTAGCATTTTAGATAAAGTAATCTCTGATGTATTATAGCTTTTATCGATAGAATCACAATAACGAGAGTATATTATTCTCTAATCTCTATTTGCTCTTTTCAAGTATAAATTTTGATATCCCTTTTATATATATTTCCCTCCATTTTCAAGAGGCTTCTTATCAATACTATCTTCCCCCTCGGTATCCGATAGATCTTCGATATCAAAACTATTTCTCTCAAGATTGTAATTGAATTTAGTTTGTAATACTTTTATATTTATATTCTCAATATTCAAAAGAGATAATATATTTACTATAGAAAATATTGATTATCTTCTTTATCCCCTTCAATCTTGCTATCTGAAACCAGAGATTAAGCTTTTATTTTGTTCAGGCACTCCTAAATTATATTAGATTCAATATAAACTTATTCTTCTTACTATAAGATTCATTTCTTGATAATCCCAAAAAGCTTTGAATTCATTATCTTTTCGCTTTTATTATTGCAAATCTCTTTTTATTGCTTTATCTATTCTATATAATAGCAATACAAATAGCATCCATAAGCCATAAATTCTCAAAGTCTTCTAAATTGAGGAATTCATTTATAGTATCTTCTCGAATATATTATTGAAGAGTAAGTGATAAAGCTTTCCAATTGTAGGAATTGTTTTGCTCTTGTACATACTTCAATTGATTTTGCATATAAATCCAGAAATATATAAATATATTAGAATTATAATTATCTTTGAATTGTTAAGCGAAATATCCCTTTATTATATCAAAAATCGCTTTAAAATTCATTATTATTCTTTTTCTATATCTAGATATTATTGTATTTGATATCAAGGCGATAGATGATCTATTAATACTTGTAGAAGGACTTTACTATCCAAACTGTCTCCTTTGAATTGGTGTTTAAGGAAGAGCTTTTCTACACTTTACTGAGGTTATAGGAAAGTATAGTATATTGAATATAATTTTGTTTAATGATATTAGAATGAATTGATAATAATAATAATACTAAACTGTCATTAAGGGGGTATCTAATCTCTATAAATATATGATTCACAATTACTACTTTTTTATTCTCTTTACCCTCTTTACTCATTTTCATTATCTCATTCCTATCAATATTGATTCCAATCATGTTAATAATATGTAATGACATTCTTTATTACATCTAATACAATCTCATTCCTAAAAACAAGTATTAAAAAAACTTTAAAATATATAAAAACATATAAAAACGTATAAAAACATAAGAAAAGCAAGAAAGAAAAAAGATTGAAGATTTAGGTTTTGTAGCTACTAAAACCTTCTAATGTTGGTGTAAGACCAATATCGTTAATGCCTATAGCCTTTTTTAATGTTCGCTATAATAATCCTGTGTTCCTTCCTATAATAGTAGTTCAATACATATAGCGGGCTATTTCCTATAGAACTACCTTAAGTTAATAAATATATTAAAACAAGTTTATTGAAAGCTTATTATCAAAGCATATTATCAATATCATTTCCGCAACCTTTTGTAACACCTCGATTACTGATATTTAGAATCGAATACTATATCAAATCAAATACACTACCTATCATACAAGTCTTACAAACAGTATACAAAGTATAAGATTTGCCCAAATGTTTATATAAAACTTTATCTCCCTCAATAAAAGCCCTAAATAAAATCAATATAATTATTCAATATTCAATCTTATAAATAGACTTACTCAAATTACAAATTCTCTTTCTATTTGATAGAATTCTTTTCGATTTATACCTAAATATAGGTATCTTAGCTCATTTGATATTTTTCTTTGGTTTAGGCTTTCAGCTAAGAACAGACTTTTTTGTTTGATTAGATTTGATAGTTTTATTACCAGTTTGAGCTTCCACATTGTATACAAGACTATTAGATTGACATCAAAGCGAAAGAGAGTAAATAAGAGAACAAGATAAAAAGCAAATTAGAAAGCGAATAAAAGAGTAAGGTGGAAAGTGAATTAAAGAATAAGGGGGGAAGCGAGTTGAAGAGTGAGGGGGGAAGCAGAGAGAGAAGCGAGGGGGAAAGCGAAAAAGAGAGTGAAAAGGAGAACAAAGAAAAGAAAGATCTGGTATATAAATAGGACCATTTTCAGGCCCTTGTGAATCTCCTTGATCAAACATATTCCTGGATCGCCTAGCGTTCTTCTCCCTTTTTATTCTAGCAAGCTTATATAAATGCTGTCTTTGTATTGGCATAATAATATCCCTCATATTGCCCAAAAAAGATAATATATTTTATATAAAACTTTGAGATCTATAATCCAATATCTCTTTGTAATATAGGCTTAGATTTAGTAAAGAAAAAGAAGCATTTGTATTAGAGTTTTCAGATTTCTGTTTGTATAGCGAAAGAAGCAAATATGGTTATATAACATATTACATCATCTATGTTCAGCCTCCTCTAGATTTGATTAAAAGTAGTTCTTTTAACTATTCTTTTCAATACTCTTTTATAGAGAAATCCCACTCCACTCTATAATATCGCTTTCATTTTCGATATTAAATTCAAAAGATTAATAAAAGATATTATTATTCACAAAAACTATTGAGAGCAATACGCCTAGGAAGCATTGTAAGAACAAAAATGAATACATATCAAATGTATATACTATTTGTAAGCGAGAAAGACAAAAAAGAATTCAAAATCTACCTTCAGATATGTGTGCTGTATTTAAAACAAAAGAAAATGTAAGAATCAAAGTTATTTATTATATCAAAAAGCTAAAAAAGATGATATTATATTAAAGCGCAAATGAAAAAGATTATAAAAGAATGAAGAAGGAAAAGAGAAATGAAATTATGAATTTAATGAAGATTGAAAAGTAAGGTATTTAATCTGAATCACATTATTAACTAAGAAATAATTAATGTATTTACTAATCTCCATTTTTTTTAGGATTAATTCGAAAGCGAATCAGATTATTATATATAGAGCTAGATTATTCAATTCTTTGATTGAGATTAGTAATAATACTGATTCCAAATTTGAAATAAGTGAGAAGGAGAATAATAATAACCTTTTCGATTTTGATGCTATTACTAATAACGAAAATGATAAGTGGGAATTGGAAATAAATAAATATAGTAAAAAAGAAGAAGAAGAAGAAGTAGAAAATGATAGTGATATGGATATGGAAATGAATGTTGATAATTGTGATAAAGAGGTTGTGAGGTAATTGGAGGAGAAGATAGACCTCGAAATATCTGATAAATGAAAAGAGCGTTTCGATAATAGTATTTAGAGGAAATTAAAAGAGATATATAAATCATTTCCTTATACTAATTTGTATTTCATTATTCCTCCAACTTTATTTAACTTTAGACTCTAAACTAATACTCAAATAAACTATAGCTTGGATCCATAATCTTCTATAATAAAAGGATTATTGAAGTAAAGCATATAATCGCTTTCAAGCTATAATGCAGAATTTGACCTTAAGCGCCCCCTTATTGTTAAAGTGTGATTGGATGGTTTATTAAGGTGCAAGATTAATATAATAAATATATTTTCTGCTTTCAGATTAATAGCTTTCTTTGAAAAAGAATATTATAATGTAATGTTTTTTACTCCTTCTTTTTTTATATATTCCTACATATTTTTACATATTTTTTTCCTTAGTCCAATAGGTGTAATGAATATTAATACAATTCAGGTATCCCAAAAAGTTACCATATCAGCTATTTGACTATTCATAAAGAGCTATTTGACGAAACCTTTTTATTTGGACCTTAGAGAAGTTGAATCAATTAATAAATCACTTAAGCTTTAATTCTTTTTTTTTGCTTAGGCCCAATAAATAACAAATCTTTTTATAGCAATAGCATAAATATAATACAAAGCGATACAGCTTCTAGAAATTAAAGCAAACTATAATATAAAGGAGTAAGGATATATAGAATTTACTTTTTTTCTTTGAAAAGAAAAAAAAGTCTAAAGAGTTTATTGAGCTCCTTTACACTTTTTCGAAGTATAATGTAACAAAACCAAACAATTGTTTTTATTTATAATTTCAAAGGTAATAGAATATACAATACCAATAGTAATAGCGAGATCGTCAACAGCAATCTGGAAATAGATTCAAATACTATCCATACAAAAGATGTTATAGTGAATTTCAATCTATATAGATTATCAGAAAACACTTAGATCAAGAGTATCACAAAGCTATACAATTACTTAAAACTAATTAAAATATATTTCTACCTTTATTAACAAAAATATATAACTATTAAAAACATCCAACTAGCAAATTTATCTTTTGAACCACTTTTTATAAATATAATTAAAAGGAATAGTCATTCAATAGTAATTATAATCGATATTCAAGGGGGTTATCTAATTACAACAATTCTAATATAGATAATCAAGAAATCGAAGATAGTAATAATAATGAGGAAGGTAATAATGCCATTTGAGGTTTTGTAAAGAATAAGATAAGAAAAATATTAAAAAAAACCTAAGCAATAAAGAACTTCTTAAAGAAAAAGAATAAAGGGAATTCTAGAATATAATAATTAGAATTGAATGTAGATCTAGACCGAACAATTAAAAAACTAGATTGTACATAATATAATTCAAATAAAGAATTGGATAGTAATAATTCTAAGAGTGGTAATGAATCAGATCAAATAGACTAAAGTAAACTAAGTATTTTGATTCTATTTAGTAATAAACTAATATTATATAGATACTGAAATACTAATTAACTGGATTGCGCTTGAAACACATATTATACATATTGAATAGTAAAAGATGATCGAATTTATTATGAAATATAGAGATTATATCGCTAATGCCTTTAATCCACTCCTAAGTGTTTGGAAAACGAATATACAGTTTCAAAAGAAAACTGGTTTGTGATCTGAGTAGATTAATTGTTGTATTAAAAGCTGTATGGCCTACACTGAAAACAATAATGCGGTGGATCAATATAGCTATAGATTCTATAGGGAATCCTGATAATACAAAGGAACAAATAAAAGGGGAAAAAGATAACCTAGAAAGTAATTCCTTTTCTTTTTATTGATAGAAAGATTAAGCATATAATTCAGATTCTTTAAGACTGAGATTTTAACAACATACAGAACAAGTTTTGATAGGATCAAAGATCAAGATAATAATGATAGAGAATGGGAGGATATCTTCAATAAAGATTTATATCAGAATTATTATCGAAAGAAGCTTGGTCTATTTCAAAAATAAGTTCCTCCTAAAGTTCTACCTTTATATATTATTACTAATTAGAAATAAGACTAAGGATATAGCCCTAGCACTATTACAAGATAGTGCATAAATAACTAAAATCAATAATCATTATATATATCCCATTATTCTACTCAATTTCAATCTTCCTTTAGATAAGCAAATAAAAAAGCAGAACTTTTTATTGTTTTACTTAATACCTGAATCGAAAAAGATTAATGATTTAGACTTTTTTCTATAACCTATAATAGATAAAATACTAGTTTTAAGTAAAAGCATTAATAAAATAACCAGGGAGAATAGTTTAAAGCATCAATTATATAACTCTTTTATTAGAAAGCCGTTTATACTATACGCGTGGATTATCATTGTCTCTGGGGACGGGCCAGAAAGAGCTGAGTCTATAGGATTAAAGGAGCCTGGTAATGCATATCAATCATATCATTATTATATAATCTGTAGTATTCACAAACTTAATGGTAGCTCTTATTATATATTATATACTATAGTACAATTACAAGTTGGAGATCTAAAACTAAGAAAGAATGTGCAACTTCAATTGAGCAAATAAAAAGGAATGCGAATGGATAAAGTAGTAATAAGTAAATATTGAGGATTCACATATTATTCTATATTACTTAAACTTAAATCGATTCACTTCACAAAGAGTATTGGAATTGATATAATGTATTATATCTTATAAAATGTAATACAGAATCTTTATTTATTATGGGGGGGTAGGCGGTTTAATCTAAATAATAAGAAATTCTATAAGAAAAAGATGAAAGAATTAAAAAAGAGATATAAACAATAGGAAAACGGGGTACTCTTTTCAACCTTTGGGGTAGGAAATTAATCTCTGGATAGAGTAAAAAATGCGATCACCTTACAAGTATCAGATTCAAAGGATATTGAATACGATTTAGAAGATTGGAGAAAGAATGAATTAGATAAGGAAGTGTCTTTAGCATTATATATTGTATTAGAAAAAGAATAACATTGATTGAGTATTATTTAAGAAGATATAAAATATACAATTCCGTTACAACTTGGATAGAGCACTAGGTGTATAAATAAATATTGGAAGGGATATAAAGCTACTAAATAGAAGGAGTTTCTTATACAGAATAGAATCATTCTATTAGCAAATTTATTAGGTTTTGATCCTTATTTGAAGAACTTTATATTATTAAAAGATATATATATTTTATGCTGCAAAAGATCAATATCAGAGGAAGAGTTAAACTACTTCGAATATAAAGCAAGAGAATTCGTACGAACGTTTTAAGAGTTATATTATCAGGATAAGAAAGACTATATGAAAGTGTGTAAGATCAATATATATTCTTTGCTTTATTTAGGTATATGAATTCAATACTATATAGTTTTAGTTAAATCATGTAAAAATATGTAAAAAAAATCTAACAGAAGATAGTATTGCAAATTAGGGATTTAGGCCTAGGGTGGATGTTTTGGGTATGGCTAATAGAAAGATATATTAGTATTTGTAAGAAAATGGTAGTTAATATGGTAGATATGAATAAAGCACTGTCAAATCAATTAATATAAATGGAATATATAAATCACTTGCTAGGATCAAAAAGTCGCTATAGATAAAGAGAGGAAGAATTGGGGCAAGAATTGGAGTTCCCAATAACAACCGGGGCATCTCTCGAGACGAATTTAAATTGTATTCAATTTAATCTAATTAAATAGTATTTCAAAGGGGAAGATTTGGAACAATAGTTAATTGATAAGGATTCCACAAAACTCTTTAAAAAAGCAAGAATTAATATCAGAATAATAATAGGAATTATAATTGAGTAAGATATCTCTACAAAGAATCGCAATAATTTATATATGCAGTAGTGTTTAGAAGGGGAGGCGACAAAGTGATATAGAAGGGTACAGATTATTACTCAAAACTATGATTGAAAAGAGATTACAATAATACAAGAATTTCGCTTTATACGAAGGTATAGGAAATGGGACTTTTTGATAGTTAATAGCTTTGTTAATAAAAGATTAAATAGATTAAAAACTATAAAATTGAAAGAAATAAGGAATGTCATTAGGAGAATGAAGGTTATAAAGAATCATAGAAGTTATTGTGATAGGTTTATGGCTTTGATTCTAAAGAATGATTTAGATTCTGATTAGAAAATTGAATATACCTTATATTATAGCAATATCACTTTTGTATTTGTTTATAATTGATTTCAAGGAATATAGACTTTACATATATAATATTGTCATTTTTCATAAAAATTCAATAATAAATGGGTCCCATTTTGAACTAATAATATTCGTTACTAACGAAGTAAGCGTTTTGTTTATAATGAAAGGAATATTAATATTGTAATGTACAATCTAAAAATTTGTATAGGGATTTATACTGAATTTCTCTTCGTTCAGAATATTAACTTTGCCACCACAGGGCTACAGACGTTGTACTTCATATCATTGCGGAGTGTATTTGACATTTTTCCTGACTAAATAGGCGCCTAGCTTTCATTTAAAGTTATTGGATAGAAATAGTTTATATGTGATTGATTTATCGCGGTATTAAGTTGCTGTGTTGTGATTAATAAATTCCTCCTGTTTTTCTATTGATGTAAACGCGGACTTTACGATAAGGCTTAGCGAGATGCCCCCTGTTGAAGCTTTTCGGGGCCGAGCAGAGCTTCGGAATTAGATAATTATTCAAGGGCGGAGGATTCAGGCCATCTATTAAAGAGGATCACTACAAGTGCTTTCGTAAAAATACCTAACATGATTTATCATCGAGTAAACCATATCATCGAATAGACCACTTTCACCTCAATAAATACGACCAACTTCAACACACAATTTATCAACCATTTATTATGCAATCTAATAATAAAGAAGTATGCTTGCTTTTAACTATCAAAGCTATCGAAAACAATAAAAAACTAAATCTTCGAAAGGCCTCCCAACTATATAATATCCCTTGTACAATTTTCATTTATAGAATGGATGGTTTAATTTTATATATCGAAACTCGAGCAAATCGATATAAACTTATAGAATTAGAAGAGGAGGTTATTATTTAATATATTTTTGATATGGATTCAAGAGGTTTTTTATTTAAATTCAAGGGAGTGGAAGATATGGCGAATCATATTTTCGAATCGAGGGGTACAAAGCGTGTTGAGAAGCTTTGAGTGTATCGATTTGTAAAGTATTGAATCGAATTAAAAACAAGTTTTAGTTGTGTTTATGATTTTCAAAGAGTTCTCTGTGAAGATTCTAAGCTTATTGAAGACTGGTTTCAATTGGTTGCAAATATATAAGCGAAATATGATATTTTGAATAGTGATTTCTATAATTTCGATGAAACAGGCTTTATAATGAATATAATATACTCCGGAATGATTATAATTAGTATTGAGAGATACAGTAGAAGTAAATCAATACAATTAGGCAATCGAGAATGGACTACAGCAATAATTTGTGGAAATGGGGAGGGTGAAACTATTCCCCTATTTTTAGTGATTCAGGGATAGGTTTATCTCTTCAATTGATATACCGAAATCGATCTTCCTACAGAATGGGCTATTAAATTTATATCTAATAAATGAACAAATAATAAGATAGGATTAGAATAATTAAAACACTTCAACAAATATATTAAGAATCAAAGAAAAAGCAAATATCGAATATTAG
This sequence comes from Botryotinia convoluta, assembly GCA_004786275.1. Lineage (NCBI taxonomy): Eukaryota > Fungi > Ascomycota > Leotiomycetes > Helotiales > Sclerotiniaceae > Botryotinia > Botryotinia convoluta. The sequence goes on from PQXN01000478.1 coordinate 9,338, forward strand.
TATTAGATAAATATAAAAACTATAAATCAATAGCTTTTTAAGTATACTACAAAAAGAACAATATTATATATTTAAGTTTATCACCATATTCAAGTCATTTAATTCAGCCACTTGATATTAATTATTTTAGTAATCTGAAATATTTATATAGTAATCAAATTGATAGATTTATCAAGGCATATATCAATCATATTTCGAAGATTGAATTCTTTATAGCTTTTAAAACTGTATATGAAGAATCAATCACCTTTTAGAATATAAAATCAGGGTTTCGAGGAACAGGTTTAATATCTTTTGATTCTGAAGTTGTATTTTCAAAACTGGATATTCGAATTTGTATATTTACTTCCCCCTTTTTCAATCAAGATTTATGGATCTCTCAAATTCTTTATAATCCATTTGAAGCTCTTTCATAATCAACTTTAATAAAATTTCGAATAACTTGTTATTAATCAAGCTTCTTTATATCTATATTCGAAACTGTATTAACTTTAGCTAAGGGTATAGAAAGATTAGTTTATGAAAATATATTTTTGAATGTAAAGATTTGTATACTTCAGGTAGTAAATGAAGTATTGAGTAAGTGTTGATGTGTAAAAAAAACTCAATTATATCAAAAAGGAATATTTACTAGACAAGAGATTCTTGATATATTATTTCAATAAGAAATTGATATCCAGATTCAACACGACAAGCATTAGAAAGAAAGGAATTCTAATAGGGAAGTATCTTCTAATCGATACTATAATAAGTATGAAAAGACTGGGCATAATATAAGAACTTATCAAAATGATTTAATAGATCCTAGATTATTAGAATCTTTATAGTTTTAATCAATTGATTTAGTTGTTGTTGAATAATATGAGTTTGAAAGTGTGAATTGAGGTGAAAGTGGTCCACTCGATGATATGGTCCACTCGATGATAAATCACGTTATAGGAATCAATTAATTGAATATCAAGCTTTGAAGCAAAATTTTGGTTCCTGAACATTAGTGAGCATGAATTGGAAGGAAAGGCTTAGGACTAATGATGACTTTGAAGGCTTTTCCACTTTGATTGTTGTTATATCCAAAGAGATCAATGTCAAACTATTTTAGGAAATTGATTAGAACTTCTAGTAGTAGCCAGGGTAGCTGTGTTTAAAGACAGTAAAATCCTTCTGTATGGTATCTTCATGATGCCGTGCAGTGGACCCCTAGCCGTGGATTAGATATTTCTCCGCGGAGGATAGTTGCAAGGAATTTAGAAATCGCTTAGTAGCTCCCTACTTGTGGTGTATTCAATTGCAGTGGGAATATACTTGGTGCCTAAAGTTTGAAATCATACTTCAAGTGACGTGACCCGATCTGACGTGGAAACAACGTTATCTGTAGTTCTGACTGTTGCCAACAACACATTTCGGGATGTAACCATTTTCTCACGCAACAGGTTAGGGTGCCAGGATAAACCCTTTGGTGGCTTCTGTACGAAATATCGCCGCATCTATGTTGTTGCTTTCGCTTAGCTTCACCTAAACTACACGGAATTGTGTTGAGGGAGTAACTCTAGACGAGATTCGAAAGGTGGTTTATATTATTTTAAAGATATATATATTTATATATACATTTACGACCGGAACTCGTCGTCGGCATCTGGTAGATAAGTGGATTTGTGGATCGCACCGACCGTTTTAAGCCCCGATTCTCCACTTGAGATGAAAACATCTTTATGATTTTTTGATGTCCACGACATTCCTTCACATGTAAAGCTCATGATGACGTGAGCGAACCTTGCTTATTCCAAGGCAACTCTTACCAGACTGTCAATAATAATCCAAAGTCTCCAGTATTTCCGAAAGTTCAATCATCAGAGGAATAATAGCGCGATTCTTTCTGGAAATAAAACTCGGTTGAGTTAATACCCGAAAAGTCCGCCCTGAAATTACCGGAGCGTCTGCCGGATTTCGAGCTAATTTTGGCATGTAGAAACTTGATATGGAGAGTTTGTAATTTCAATCCTTGATCTCCACGTGAAACTTCTGTCTAGAGCTCTCGATCTAAGATTTTTGATTAACACGGGGGACAAACTCCAAATGGTAAAGTTATATCCCATCTTTCTTAGCGCGGGCTAACTTTGGTCGATACGGTACGTGGGAAGTAAGAGTATTACCGATTTCGGGGCGGGACCTTCAAATTCTCACGATCAAGCGTATCAAGCGTATCAGCGAATCGAGACGGATATGGTCCTTCAAAGAGAACGTTCTACTTTCTTAGAACCGCAAATGTGTCAAGCAAAGGGTTGTCCTTTGTCAGATTCACATTACGTAAGGTACTTCGATAATGTCCAAGTAAAGAGAGTATTGTTTTCTATATCAACCGATAATATACATACAACAAGGTATACTGTGCTCTACAGCCATGATTGCGGGTCAATACAACAAAATGAGTTAAATATTGCTCGGGCTCGATCGTTCTAACGGTTCCTACGTTTGTGGAGCAGACCTTGAAAGCCTATGTTAATCAACTCAATTCGCTCTCCGCTTCCCTTTGCAGTTAGTATTATACGGGATGCCCACTGTGAGCACTTGGTGGCTCGAGCGAAGGAGTAGATATCCACACGTTGTCTCTGCAATCTTGAGTTCTCTTTCGATGGAGCCAAATGTAAGATCTCGAAAAGTTCTCTATGGATTTTTCAAGCGAGATCATGGCTCTAGCTCAGATGGTGAATAGTGAGCACCAATTGCTATTGATTCGTCATGTTAGCACGGTTGAGATATGTATGTAGCAAGTGTGCTCGTATTGATCTCATTATTGGATCAGGTCCGAGGGTTGAATGCAACGTCAAGTGAGAAATTTACACTTCTGTTTTAACACTAAAAGAAGCTTTGAAAACTGACAGAACTTTCGAACGTAGGATTCGACGTGTAAAATGCGATGAAACAAAGCCGGGCTGTCAAAGATGCCAGAAATTTGGCCGTATGTGTGATGGATATGATGAACGCAAGAACGTTAGTTTTCAGCCACAAACGAATCCAAGGAGAATTGTTCCTCGAATAGAGACTAAGCAATCATCACAAACAATATTGGTACCCAAATCTCTACCATTTTCATTTCCTCTTTACTAATCTTTTGTTTTCAAAATTTTCATGGGGATGTTCGACTTGCCATAAATAATGTCAGGACAACGATAGATCTCATGCACAATTGGATCTCCAGCCAAACGAATACTACTACCCATATTGGTTTTAGTCCCGCACCGCATATCCTCGAACATGAAGTGGTTGAAGCATTTGCTTGTCTTGATGCGCATCTCGTAAATGTATGTATAACTTGGGTCATCCTGACACGAGCTTCATCTTTTTATATCACTCAAACAAAGGCACAATTCGATTAACATGCTTGTTTTCTAGTGGATTGGTGTTTCCCGATCTTCATGCGATGGCATTCCTGTCGTTTCCCCAGATTCTTTCGACGCTTTACCAATCCCAACCATCTTTACGTCCCTCAAGGAAGCGAAACTTTCTCTGGACAACATCATATCACGACTTTTCCTGGACAAGGTTTCCGGCCCAATTGCGCCCTCACTGACAAGCATTTCCCAATATGCCATTTCAGAAGCCTCCGAGCCTCCTTTGGCAAAAGAACTGAGATCCTGGACATCCGCATTTCAACCAATTTTTGATATCTCTCAATCTCGAATTGACAGAGACCCAAAAGATCATAGCGAATTTATCCCTGCCGGAATCTTGCGCTGTCAATGTTTAGCATTAAAAATCGTCTTCTGGTCATCATATTATTCTCGTCTGAACATCGAATCATACAATCCACCCACTCACTTCCCATCTCCAAGAGCTATCCAATCATACCCTCGATTTGCGAATAAAGATAATGATAAAGAAGTACACAAACTTTTAATTTCAGTGTATTCCGAGATTATCACAATTTTCCGAGCCATAGTCAATCATCCAGCATTTGTCAAATCGTTTATTTTTGGATGTGGCATTCTACCTCAGCTTTTCGTCGTGGTGTGTAAATATCCAGAGGAAATTATAAGACGAGAAGCAATACAGATATTGAAGGATGCTGGAGGAAGAAGAGAAGGGATTTGGGATGCGAAGACTGTGGGGCTTGTTGGCGCAGATATATTGAGATGTGAAGCTTTTGATGAGCATGTAAGGAGCCTTCAGAATCAGGATGATGTTTCTTCTTCTTCTACTGGAGACCATTTAAGTAAGGGGAATATCATTGAGAATGATGCATCAGCTTGGGATGATTGTAAATATACACGTCAAGGGATTCGATTGCAGAAACCTATAAAGTGGGTTGAGGTCCACTTTGCATATCTGGGGATGAAGATGAAGTTACCGGTACTGAGGCGGGATGAAGTGACGAATAACAAGGAAGGAGTTGAGCATTCTTAAGAGAGATATAACGATAAGCTCGAAGAAATGCATCTGCTTAATTAGGTAGAACAATTTCTTAGTCCGCGTAGAGATAGTCTAGTTTCAAAATTTGTTAGTCTATGATATCTTAAAGTAGGGTGAGAATTAGATTTTTAAAGTTATAGAATTACCAGTTAGCATATGACTAATAATACGCAGTTTAGGGGGTTAGTGTTTTAGAAGTTCAGAGATTCTATATATTGCTCAAAGCATCTAAGAATAGACAAACATTAAACAAGGTATAGAATCTTTTAGAATCTTTAAATAACAGATACGTATCTTGCCCCGTGACTAATGAAATACAACTGAATAAGTCATCTAATGCTAAGCGAGGGGCTGTCACTTGCATCTGATATTTTCACCCCAATAGCTGAGACTATACCAGCTATATTTACGTCATAGTTCAAACGACATCAATATGATATTCGTTTCAAGTACATCTTATATAAGTTCTATCAAGCCATATGTTCTATTGTTAATCATACTCTTATTTTAGCATATGAACACAGGGCAGTTCTAATGTGATAAGAATACAAAGAGAAGAAAGACTACAACTTAATAATATATATATATATCCCAACAATATGAAGGGTTTCTTCCTAGGTAAATGGTCAATGATTTAAGATACAATCACTGGTAGTGCTTCATACGATACTCAATGTGACTGATGATAGGTATTGATAAGAAATGCCAAGTCTTTTTCCAGGGTAATGTGCCGCTAACTTTTAGGCTTCACGCTAAAAAGCACCCGCCACTACCATGCCCATGACTACCTACCCACGACATCATCCCGAATGACAACAAGACTGAATATCTGATCCTAAATAATTACAATCACAACATATATACTTACAATAGTAATCTGCAATCACTACAAAGAATCGCAATTTGTATTCGATAGACTACAATAACCATCAGCATCAAAATATTTCTTGAACTGTGGAATTACAACTTGTCTGTCCCACATTTCCCAGCTCCGCAATTCTTACATACATCAAGAATCATGATGTCCACCGCAATTACAACCACAACTCCCACCTCCTCATTTCTTACTCTTCCTTCCGAACTACGTCTGAAAATCTGGTCCAACCTTCTTCCCGGTCCTCGTACTCTTCCAATCCGCTGCTCCCGAACACACAAATCCTATTACACTCCTGTTCCCACTTCCGTCCTCCTATCTATCTCTTCCGAAACGCGAACTCTATTTCTCCAACACTATTCTCTCCTCCACCTAAACCCCTCTTACAACTCCACTATATACATAAATTTCGCCCTCGATACACTTTGTTTTGACCACGAAGAATGTTCACCTATCGGAGATTTGGCTATGGATTTCAAGACTTGTGCACAGAAGGATTTGATTGAGAGAGTGGATATCGATGTACATTTATGGGAAATTATGCGATTATTTCGATTCGATGCTTTGGCGGAGATTAAATATTTATATGGACTGAAGAATTTGACATTTGTTTTGAGGAAATCTGACGTCGAATTGAATAATGGAGAAGAGGATGAGGCTAATAATATGAGGGCGAGAACTAGGGATGTATGGGGAGGAAGGATGTTAATCGAGGGGCAGGCAATGGATAGAGAGATTGCGCAATGTCAGTGGTATGTTTCGATGGTGAAGTGGGAGGTGGAACATGGGACTCATCAATGGACGGACTGTAAACCGAATGTGCAGATGTGCATCATATGAGAAGAAGGTTGATGAGACGAATGCGATTGAATGATGAGAATGGAGGTTAACTCTAACGGAGGTTCTGCGGTATCAAGATTTATGTCCAAAATTCACCAGGCGTGAGAAAACTTTACTCAAGTTTTTACGAATATACGAATATGCGAAGATACACGAACTAGGGATTGCATTAGGAGAATAAGATCACACTGCTCATGGACTCTCTATAAGGATTCCAGTGTTACCATCTCCGCTGAAACAATGGAACCTGCGCTCTCAGACCATACGAACACATCCACAGATGTGACATATCAAGGTACGAAATGAATCTTTAGGCTGGTTTTTTTTCAGTCTCCCGATTATCCAGGTCTCACAACAAGATTTTCCATTGCCTACACAGTTCCTGATATTTTCTATAGGAAGTTTTCCTCCTTGAATAAATCACTATATCACCATCAATCCACATCACAGACCATCTAGGATAAACATCAAGTCTGTCAAACGACACTGGAGTATCTCAGTCACCTAGCAAGGGATCTCTTGATACAAGGACAAGGAATATTCGCGGGACTGGATAGAACTGGATTAGCTACTTAGGTTGTAGATAGCTTTCTCAAATACATACGCATACCTGTTAACCCTTCAAAATCCATCGGAATAATAGCATGAGTGTAAATAAAAGAATCTAGCTTCGATTAGATATGTATAAAGATAAAGTTTATGTTAATGAGATGAATTTCTTGAGTTTAGGTGTCTAATAACCCTAATTGTAAATCTAGAATGAAATAAAAGTTACCTTGTAGGTAGCTATCCAGATATATAAATAAATGACAGTCAAAACTTCACATAATATATGTTTTTGGCTAAATAAGTATATGGATGGGGTTAGTCTTCATTGTGTGTATAGTACGTAGATGTCTAGGGATTTGGGAGATCAAATGGTCAAATAGATCTCATTTGTAACTTGTGAGTTTTGGCTAGATATATAAGTGGGATTTATTTGATGGGTATAAGAGATGTGTATAAATTTGAGAAGATACCCCGACACCCCCCTCCCCCCCTCAACCTCAATAACTCATCCCCTCCCTCTTCACCTCCCCCAAAAACCTCTCCACAATCTCCACCACCTCCTCCGGCTTCTCCTGCATAACCCAATGTCCCGCCCCCGGCACCACCTTCGTCCCCTTAAACCTCGTGCACCTTTCTCCCATCTGTTCTAACACCCCCGATTCCTGGTACATTCCCCAATCTTTCTCTCCACTGACAAACAGCATTGGCACATCTAATGTTCTCCCTGCGAAAAGCTCCAGTTCTTTCGTGTAATAGGGAGATGTAACAACGCGGTACCAATTCAGCATTCCTAGGAATCCCGTGCGCGCGTATTCGGATGCGTAGACGGCGAGGTCGGAGTCGGGGAGCCAGGTGTTCATTTGCGAGAGAGAGGTGGAGGTGATGGGTTGCATGTGGGTTTGGATTACGTCGCGCATGGAGGAGTGGAGGGGCATGATGTAGTAGGGAGGGAGGTTTTGGAGTTCGGAGGCGGACCATGATTTTAAGGGATGAGGGGTGTTGCCGCTCCAGTGCCCGGATTTGAGATAGAAGTAGCCGCGGAGGAAGGAGGGGAGGGTGGAGAGAGGGGTGGAGAGGTCGGTGGCGGCGTGGGGAGTGGAGTAGTAGGTTTTGTAGTGTTTGAGGGGGGTGGGGAGCTGGGAGAGTGAGGTGTGGATGTCTTCGGTGGGGGCTGGAGTTGGAGGGGTTTGGGTGGAAGTGGGGAGGAGGGGGGGACCTTTGAAGGGATGGGAGAGGAGGATGACGTTGGGTGGGTGTTAATATTTATTCTGGGAAATAGAGATATGAGTGGATATAATAAAAGGAAGAAGAAAACAAGTAAAGATGATCCAATGAAATGACGCTCCGCTGGCCCTCCGGGGGCCACTGCCGTGGAGGCAGAACGTTACACTTCTATCGAGCGTAGCGAGCTATGGGGGTTTGGGGGCTTGCCCCCATAAACAAAGCAAGCAAGTACTCACTTACTCACTTACTTAAAGACCAGCCCTCAACAACCCAAATAAAAACCCCAACACACAAACACACACAAAGAAAACAGGGAGCCATACGATTTAAACAAATCCGGTCTCACAACCCCACACCACCCCGCCACCACCGCCCCAAAATCATGACCTATCACACATGCAACTTCTTTATGCCCCAGCGCGCCAACTAAAAACACCATATCGGTTACGAGACGAGAGATAGTAGTGGTGTGCAGATCGACGGTGGAGAAGGGACGGGTGTCGTGGCCGGTGGTGCGGCCTGCGCCTCGCTGATCGGGAGCGACGACGTGGTAGCCGAGGGAGGAGAGGGAGGGGAGGAGGTGGCGGTAGGAGAAGGAGAGTTCGGGGAAGCCGTGGAGGAGGAGGAGGAGGGGGCGGGTGGGGGAGCCGGAGGTGAGGAGGTGGTG